>JAGYYJ010003089.1:0-153014 GCA_019671005.1 Hibiscus mutabilis
TGAATGCATTATGATTTTTCTCAAAAAAGGTGGAAAACAATTTTACCCATTTTATGTATTTTTTTGGTATCCTTCATTTTCATTTTAACCATTTAATTTTGGGTAAAACTTTGTTACACAGACTGTGTAAAATTAATTTTACACAAACCTGTGTATTTACACTATAAAAATTCAAATCATAAATTTTTAATCTTAACCCTAAAAATTAAACTCTAAACCTTAAACCATATACACTAAATTATAAACACTAACCTTAAATTCTAAATCATACAACCTAAACCCCTAAAGCTAAAAGGCACATGTAAACTAAAGTTTGCACGGTCTGTGTATCAAAAAAATTTTCTTTAATTTTATATCAATTTCCATTCTATGTTATTATATCAAAAGAGACGGTTTAGTAGCCTTTTCATTTTTCTCTCAACCATAGTCGCTTGTTTTTTTTATTTAATCGGCGGTGACATCAGTCTTTGTATTGGTTATCGACCGCCAGTGATTCATATTTTATTTGTTTTCATTTATTTCTCTTATTTTTTTCTTATTCGCACATTTTGTTGCGCTTTCTTTTGCCTCTATGGAACGTTTTTTTTTTTGCCTTATGGTACGTCTCTGCCTTATGGCACACACGAGTAAAGTTACATTTAAGTCACTCAAATATGAATAAGGTTACATTTCGGTCACTCAATTATGGGTAAGGTTACATTTGGGTCACCCTTCATACTTAAAAAAATATTTCTACAAAAATTACATTTGGGTCAATCCTCAAATGCTCGAACTTTTGATAATCTTTGTCTTTAAAACTCGGAAAGGCTTTCACGATATCACATTTATCTCTTTAAACGTTCTATCTGACAATAAAAAATGGTTCATCCCGAATTTCTCTACTCATCTCTTTATCAGTTCAACTTTCTTGTTACTTTTATCAATTGGGGGTTGTTATTACTTTTTAATTCTTTTTTCAAGTAGAGAGATTTATTTAACAAAATGCATTTTTTATGCTTCTTTAGTCTGTTGTAGTCAAATTGATTGTCTAGAGGGATTCGAAGCCTTAAATCTCTAAATAAGATAAATATGTGAACCACTAAACTTAAATTCCTGGATCCGCCCCTGCTCTCAATGGCCTGATATATTATGTATATCACATGTAAAAATATGAAAGAAATATATGTGTATACCATATATGGATATAGAAAGTCGTTTAAATTAGAATCAGTTTGTATTATAACGTTATAAATAATTATAATTAAATTTGTATAGAAACTAAAAAACTCGACTCAAATTTCCTAAAATTAACTCGATTAAAAAAATTCAAATAAAATTCAAATCATAATCTTGACTAACTTGAAATATTTCTATTCGACTCAATCCGATCGAACGCCGAGTCCTAATCTCTATATCAACAAAGATTCCTTGTAAACCAAAGAAGCAAGTGACCTCCAACGTAGGGTTTAGGCGGGTCATATGGTAATATAACAGGTAATGCGTCAAACCCGAAATGAAGAATGTTGCAAAAACAGCAGGCAATGATGCCCATCTAGGTCCAGGTATACACGTTTAGATTCATGCAATCTAAGACGATGATGAAGCAAGAATGGGATATTAAGTCCGTCGAGCCGACACCGGATGTCTCGAATCTCATTACAAGCCTCAATCAAGTCAAAACTCGAGTCCACATGAATGCAGAGAGATCTGATGAACCGCATAATAGAGTTTGAAACTCCCAAATGATCATATCGCATGAACATGATCAATCTCGAACCTCATGTTAGAATGAGGTCGATGATAGCTTGTCTCTAAATAGTTGGAGAATGGGAAAGCTATCAGTTGTTTGAAATTGATTCCTTTTCTTGCAAATCAATTCGACGTGCCTATAGTGAAAAAGAGGTTGAGGCTTTAGCCTTTAGTATAAAAAAACATACCCATCAGGACGGCCACATCCAAGATTCTGGTCTTACAAGTTACTGTCCGACTATTCTAACTCGAATCTTTTAAAACAAATATTTTTTTCTTTTCTATTAAGACCACTCGTAAGACCAGAATCTTATATGAGCAAGTGGTCCATTGATTTTTTTTTTAAAAAAAGATAATATTCATTTTGTTAATAATTTCCAAATTACCCTGTTAAGTAATTTGGACCAGAATCTTATATTAACAAAATATATTAGTAGTATATATTTTGTTAATAATTTCCAAATTACTTAACATGGCAAGTGGTCCATTGATTTTTTTAGCACCTTATATGAGCAAGTTGCAATGGGGGACTATCCCAAGAAGGCCAATACCTGTTTTGATGGGGATGCCACTTTGAGCATCCACATGTTCTACTCCCCAAATCATTTTTTTCATGTTATTTTTTTTAATTAATGAATTTTCACTAATATTTTTTACATATCATCTAAAAAGCAAATTTTTAAAAGTTATTATATAATAAAAAATAGCATGGATAAAAAATGGTGTAGTGATTGATTTTTATTAATTGAGATCATGACTGATATCATAAACTAGACTCATGATATAATTTCTCGCAGATTGTCTTTCATTGTTATCACACGTGTTGCCCACTAAATGGGAAAATGACATTCCTTTGAGGATGATAGTGGATGCCAATTAATGGATGGTTAATTTAATAAAATATTTAATTTGTATACTACTGATTCAGATATTGTAATTTTGAACAATATCTAATTTTTGGATATTTTAATTCTTATATTTAATAGATATGAAGCATATATAATTACGTAAATGTTAATTATCGAATATCTTGAAAATGTATAGTTGTTTATGCATACCGGGAACTAATGCAATATAAAAATGTATTTAAATTTTGTTATAAATTTTTAGAACACGTGGTTAAAGTTTTTAGTTGGCATCTTTTTTTTAATTTTTTAATTCAAGGCCCATTAAATAAAATTAATTTTTTTCTTAAATAAAAATTATTCAAAAAATATATTTTAATATTCAACTCTAAAGATAAAGGCACAACTTTCTCTCGCCCTTTTTTAGTTGTTATCCTTTTCTAACTATTTGATTTGTCAAATATATATACATATATATTAAGAAAATTCTACTACGCTCGTCGCACACTGCTGAACAGCACTAAATTTAATATACCGATAAATACTATTAACTTTTTAATAAAAATTAAAAAATTCAAGGACTCGAATTATAATTATAATTATTTTAAAAAATATAAATTAAATTTAATAAACATTTTATATTTCTTTATAATATTTTTAAAAATTCTGCTAATCCCTAAACAATCATCTTCCTTCATCCCCTCATTCTTAACAGAGAATCACTAATTTCCGACCCAGAACCGCCGCGAAGAACATGAGTTTCTCCAAACAAATCTGACAGTTACTCATTTGACCTGACAAGCAAATGGAAAACAAAAATTTATTGGTCTTTGGTTTTCATTCGATTGTTCATTTTTCAGTGAATTTCTGATCGACTTTTCTGCAACGATCGAAACTGTAACTGACATAGTTGAGTTCCATAACGGTGCCGTTTTCAATAGTGTCTCCAGTTTTGTGAGGGGATAAGAAGATTTGTTGGATGCGTTTGTTTAATGTGATCTGATTGAGCAATGCCGCTTTCATGTCATCAAATTGGACGGTTGTGATATTGCTATTAGAGTTCACGAAAGTGTGATTTCAAAGAGAAAGAAGGGAACTTTGCTGTTGGTTCAATAAGTAAAGAGCTTGAAGTTGTGATTCCTTGATTCGATCTGACACTGTATTAAATTTAACAGAGCAAATGTTGGTGGAGAAGAAGATAGGGATGATGAGGTGAGGGAGAATAATGGAGAATAACGGCAGAGTCAGTAATGATAAATTGGGGAGTTTTCAAGATCTGTCACTCTTGGATGTATTAAAATGGGGACGGAGATTGGCTAATTATTTTAGGGTTTGATGTAGGGGACGAAAGAAGATGATTGTTCGGGAATTAATAGAATTATTAAATTACTTTTAATTAAATATATGAAAAATAATTTACTTAAAATTTTATTTTAAATGATTATTAATTGTATATTAAATCTTTAAGATTTTTAATCTTTATTAATTAATTTAATAGTGTTCAACGTTAGTGGTATTTAGCGATGTGCGACGCACGTGATAGACTCATTATATATATTATCAACTCTTAAATTATATATATATATATATATATATATATATATACTTTTAAGATGGTTAATAATGAAATAGTTCAACAATTGAATAACACCTGATAATATTTATGTTGTTTTTCTATTACATAGTGAAATATATTTTGTTATTTGTTTAATAATAAATAATTTTATATACTATTATTTTTGACATAAAGTATAATTTAAAGTCGAATTTTATCATTTAAGCCTCTATATGTATATGTCAACAAATGTTGAAATAAATGATTAGACCTTCTGTTAAAATGTTTTTTAGGTCTTGAGTTCAATATCCAATAAAAATATTTTTTCTTTCCTTTTCCTGTAGGTTGTAAATACAGTTAAAAAAGACTCTACGTAAAACATAAAAAAAAGGTCTCTATATATATTAAAGTAAAGATGGTCATGTTTTGCTTCTCTTAAATACATGGGCATTTAGATTTCGTTCAGGAATATTTTTATAAAAGGTTGTTTGAAACTTATTTTTAACCTTAAAAAGCTGAAAAATAATTTGTGTCAAATGTCTGTTTTCAGTTCAACACTCGTTGAAGAATCAATGCCGAACGAAACTTTAGTCTAGTGTTTTGGGTAGGGGACTAGGGGGTGGTTGATGGGCACATGCAAGGCACTTGAAAATGTAGGGTCATGGAGTCACATGGTGGTGCGTAAGGACTGCTTCTAACAAGGTCTATGGCCACATGCTGCGAGGCTGTGTTGCTCATAAAACTCAACCCCCTCAGTCACCCTTGGCTATATCCTTTCCTTTATGCACAATTGCACATGTTTTAGGCTTTATTTCTTACAAATATCTCCCACGTCCCAAATCCTCTTTTTTTTTTGTCGGAAACCCAAATCCTTTATGCACAATTGCACATGTTTTTGGTTGTGTTGCTTGCATTTCATTAATTGAAATCAATCAATATACCCAAGTCCCAATTATGTGATTAATTGATTGATTAGCATCTATCAAAGGAGACTTAATTAACAAACTTGATTTAGCTAGAGAACACTTGCATTTGACTTTTTTTATTAAGTTAAACTCTACAACTTTTGATTTTAAAAAATAAAACAAAAATATTGCATTTTTGCAAATTTTATATATTTAATTAACATTATTATTATTTTATTAGATAGAAAAATATTAAGATTCGAATTTGTATAAGATAAAACAATATAAAAATCTTTGACTATTTGACTTTCTTGATTGACAAGATTATTAGTACTATATGTCAGACATTAACTTAAACATTTCGAACAAAAATGTTAATTAGAGGACAAGATAAACGCCTCCAAAATTTAATTGAATTAAATTCGTTGTTTCCCATGAAAATTATCCACTCTTAATTTTACTAGAAATAAAATCTTCATTATAAAAATACTCCATAGACCGGCCCGTATTTTTATGTGTCAAACACGAAACTATAAAACGTAACATATACTAATATTTTTAAAAGTAAGATGAAATTAATATTGAGATTCCAATTTTAATAAAACTAAAATAATAATAAATATTCAATTAATTGAATAAATAAATATATAAATTATTAGATGTATAAAAATCAGAAAAACACATATATAATCTGACAAAAAATTGTAACGTTTGTATTATTTACATAATTGTTTAAACTCAATGGTATTTGTGTGTTTGTTTTCGTGGCGAAGTCCATATACTGACTAGCCATAAAATGATAAAAAAATGAAAACAGCACTGAAATTAGATTAATTAATTAATTATGCTTACCAAAACTAAAAAACAAAACAAATTTTGATATTTTCTCAGAAAAAGGAAAACATAACAGGAAGCTCGGATGAGCTTAAAAAGAAAAAAAGAAAACAAAAAAAAAATAGTAGACGATAAAATACATGAATTTAAGAACCTCACTAAAAAACAAAAATAATAGAACAATAACCACCTTTTTGCCGATTTTACTAGTTGACAGTAGAGACAAGTCGTTCAGCCGGCGACTGTACTCCACCGTCGTTGCCGACGGCGAGAAACTCCGCAATTGCTGTCATGGCCCGAACTTGCATCTCTAAAGCCGCTATGTAATCGCTAGTCTCTTCTAGAAGGTTCGAGAAAGACAGTTTCCGGCAACCGGGAACAAGACGTCCCAACGCCGCCAATTTCCTCTCAACGACCGGCAATTTTCTCTTCTCACTGTTACTCGTCGGCTTCCTCAACTTCCTATTCGCGCTGATCTTCGCTTTCTTATGTTTCCTCATATTGGCACTGAGTCGACGGATGAGAATCGCTCTGCTCCAATGCGTCGTTCCCTTGGCCGAGACGGCGAGGACTCTGTAAGCCGTGTCACGAACATCGTTGCAGTTAGGGGAAGAGGAGGTCCGAGAAGAACGAAGACGGAGAGCTTCGATGAGCTTGGAGGAGTAGATCTGTTGCTCTCGTCCAGTTCGCCATCGGTTCATTCTTTGGTTGCCTTGCATACGATGATAAGAAGCCGGGTTTTCAGCGGTATTCCTCCGTTTCTTCCGTTGAAACTCCGGTGATAACTCAGGGGATGGTTCGAGTTCTGGTAGTGGCAAGAGAGAAGTCATTGATTAGTAATAAAAGAGTTTTTGGTTTATCGTCTGGTTTTGGGAGGACGGAGGTATGAGGGGATTCAATTTATTGCAATTTTTGCTTTTCCATTTTTCATAGTTTTGTACGAAATCATATCCATTCGACTTATTAATCGATTAATCATGATAAATAATATTTTATTATGAAATAAATTTTTAATTTATTTTTTTATTTATAATATCATAATTCGATTATTATACGTTATTTAAAATTTTAATATTTTATCTCGTTAAACTAACTAATAATTTTTTTAAAATAACCATAAACTACTTATTTGTTTTTAATTCGCATTAGTGTGAATGTCCTCAAGGAGTTTATGACCTGCAATCTTTTTTTTAATTTCTCCCCGGTCCAAGGTAATTAAATTGCGATATTTTTTTGTTCTTTTTTTTAATCGATGATTATATTTTTTTTCACTTCGTCTTCCTTCAGACGTCGTTTTTGTTTAAATCTGTCGCGATAGTCTATTAGCTTTTTCTCTGTATTTTTTTTTTTGAATTGATTCTATTCTCCGGTGATCACTAGAGCATCATTCAGTAAAAGTTCCTGGATTTGCTGGTTTCATGTTTCTTCGGCTCCGGTCGATGGTTTGTAATGTTCTTCTTCCTTTTTGTACTCTTTTCTCAGCTCTGTCGTGTCCGTCGGTGCCTGCTGCGCTTCTGCTGCGGATAGTTTTGGATCGATAATAATTATTTCAAAGTCCATCGACTTGTCACATATTTTAATATGTCAAAATTTAATATCGTTACATTCCTTCAAAATAGAAGATAAAAATAAAAATCGAAAAACACGTTAAAATTTTAAAAATATAAAAAATCACATTAAAAGAGTTAATAAATTACTATATATCACTAGTAGCCAATATTGATAGCATATTATTTCAATCATATTAACTTGCCTGCAAAGTTAACAAGGGAAAATAATAGAAATAGAGGAGATCCAAATTCCAATAGCAATTAGATCAACAAAAATGGCTTTAAAACCTAGTTATAATTGCAAACTAACAAAATATTGATGATTAGCACAATTTATTTTAAGTTTGTATATATTTTTTTATTTGGTAGGAAGAGAAAGGACATTGAGTATCATGTCTATTTATGTCACATTATTATTACATTGTCTGTGTGTTTTTTTGCAAGAGATATCTTTATTTTAAGGTTAAATTAAGTTACGGTTCTCCAAATTTCAAAACCGGAGATTAATATATATTTTTGTTTGGTTGCTTTTTCAGTTTCTCAGGGTTTTGTCGTACATCTAATTTTGGTAGGTGAGTCTCTTATCAGAGATTTTCAGCATACACAAGTCTTCGAATTTGGGACATGTTTAAATGATATCAAGCTGCTTACTGCTTTGACCAATTCCGTTAGTGGAGGTTAATATGTTTTTAAACGCATTAAACTCAACTAATTTAGTTTATTGTTAATTGGATGGGGTTGGATATGTGGAAACATTGTATTGGATAAGGAAGAAAGTAGCTACTTAATGGCTAATGGAATTTGTTTAATGATTAGTGGGGATTGCAAAGAGAAAGGGTTAAAGAGAAGAGAAAAGGGATCATGTGGTTGTATTGATGGCACTTTATTTTGTATCCTCATTTATTTATTTATTTTTGTAATTTATTGCTCACCTTGTCTTGTGAGTTGTGGACAGGTTTCATCCACATTGCCTGCTGATAATATACTTTATGAATTTTCATCTTTATCTTGTTTAGATCAAAGTGTTTTTCTATAATCAATCGATATTTGACTTGTTGGTTTATCAATTTAGATCAAATTTTGTAGATGTCTATTATAGTGGAGGTCCTTCTAATATGGGTTTTTCAATTTACAATACTATAATTTAAATCTCGGACCTTAACATATCGTCTTATGCTCTTATCCCTTTAAACCAACTAATTGTTAGTGATCAAAGTGTTTTTTAATAACCACAAGTCACATTTGTATTTATTTATTTTACAGTTTGAGTATAATTCTATGTTAATCACAGTAGTACTCAGATAAAGTTGTATTAATAATGATGAATTCAACATTCAAATTTAGTTTAATTTTTTGTTTAAAAAATAGTCACTTTTTTTTCTACTACTTGTTGATGTACAAACTAAGTTTAAATAAATAAAAAAAAACTACGTTTCAAATTATCTATATTGAGATTTCAGTTTTCATTTTTTATATAATTATCTATATCTAATTCATTAATTGAATAATTTAAATTGAATAGTTTAAGTATCTATTAAGGAGTGAATCCTTTATCCTTAATTTCACTTAAGTGATCTAATTTTGCATCCTACTATACCAATTAGTTACTGATATAACACTATATATGTAAAATGGGGGGAAGCTTGAAAGGGAAAAACTTAAATGATTCATCTGGATCGGGTACTAGAGAAGTCTATTATGGGGACGACCCTTCCAATTTCATTGCTCTATACACAAAGTTAGGATTGGAACACCTACCTTACTTTAAGGGATTTAATAACTTATTTCACTAAACTAATGATTGTTGGTTTATTTTTTTATAAACAATTATTGTTGGTTGATTTAGAGTTTTGTTAACAGATACAACGCATTAGGGTAATGGTCCGACAAATACAACTTTATTAGGTCATGAGTAGTGTTTAACAGAGAGTAATCCCAATAATTCCATAATTACGCTGTACAAGACATGGAAAGCTTAACAAGAGAAGATTTATTAATTGTATATTACCGGATTTTAATATTGGTTTAGACTTTAGAAGATACAAAATCTGATGTGACAGAGGGGATGCCTCCTTGTGTGAGACAGCCAAGCCAAGCAATTTCAAATTCCAATGTCAACAAGGAGGAAAAAAAGTCAATCCATCATTTTTATACGGATAAGTATGTATATATTTGATTCTGATTTTAATTTGATATTATATTTTTTAATTAGGTATTCAAATTTGATTTTTTTTATTTAGATTTATATTTAAACTTGATTTTTTTGTTCACGTATGTACTTATGATTTTAAACAAATATCAAATATGAACTAAAAAATTAAGTTCATATACTAATTCAAACAAAAAGAAAATCAAATTCATGCACCAATTTGTCTAAAAAATTCAAATTCAGGTACCTAACTGAATTATAAAAAAATTGTCTTTTGCATCTTCCTCGATGGTCCCTTGTTGCTCCAATAGTGGTTTCGTCGAGATGAAGTTTTGTTTTATTTTCACTGATTTTTATTGCCTGTTTTTGCCGTCCTTGTAAATTCAATTTCTGGGAGTAGACTGTTGAGATCTACTCGTTTGATGAACCCATTGTTTGGCCCACACGTTTGACTCCATCCTCTGTCGTTTGCTCTCTTTGTTGCCAAACTAAGTTTTAAGATGCCTCGAACTTTTTGGTCATTGTCTTTATGTTTTAGGTCTCTAGTGCCCACTCTTCTCTCGAGCCTTCGTTAAACCCGTCCTTTATGCCGACAATCCTGATATGTTCAAAACTGAACTAAAAAAAACTTAAAGTATCCGTTAAACATTAAAGTCAAGTCCATATATTATTAAACCTTTTTTTATATCATGCAATCAACACCATACAATTCCACTAAAACCCTTTTTTGGTATGATAATTTGCACTAAAACTTATGTTATATTTGTTACATAACTACTTTGTACTTGTATTTTATTTGGTAAACACTTTATATTTGTATTTTTTGTGTAATAGTCCGTATAGTATAGATTTCACGTATTTATATTTGTTCCTTGGTGTACTTTTCTGTCAGCTACATTCATTTATCATAAAGCTAAAATTAATTTTACATACATTTCTAATACTTTATACTATTTCTGTAATAATCATATAGAAGCCAATTAGGCTTAGGCTTCCTTTGTTATTGTTGTGCCCAACGGCCGTTGGGAATAAACACCCGTTATAAAAAATTAAAAAATTTAACTGCCATCAAATACTCGTTTAACGTTAAAAAAGTGAGCAAACGTTTTGTTGGAAACTAAATCGATAGTCTTTTAACGGAAAAATAAAAGACAAACAAACGTTGATATCGCTGACAGTAACCAAATCGGGATCTTAGTTTTAGTGTCCTCCAGCAATTATACATGTATGATTGAAACATGACGTCTAAATCAATAAAATAAAACAATTAATTAATCAAATCTCATTATTACAAAAGACAAACAAGGTTTGGTTATAACTTTGTAGCATTGTTCCCTAACATGGGTTTTCCCAATTAATCAGGGAGCAAAAGATAAGCATTAGAATAGGTGAAGACAAATGCTGCTTAGGGTGTCAATCCTCTTTTCTGTGTTATAACAATAATTAACCTACGACTAAAAAGATAATATTTAATAGGGTGAGTCTACCACACTCGACGAACATCGCTAAATATTATTAACATTAAAAATCGTTGAATATTATTAAATTTTTAATAAAGATTAAAAATTTTAATGACTAAGTTTATAATTAAAATTATTTCAAAAAAATAAAAATTAAATTTAATAAACTTTTATATTTTATAGTATTTTTAATTTATATATTAGAATCAAATATCATAAAATATCTTTAATATCAAAAATCCTAAACCCAAACCCTTTATTTTCTTTCTGTCATCGTCGCCGCCGCTACCGCCTTTGATAATGAACCAAATATTACTGATTTTGGAACCCAATACGCTGGCATCTTGGACTTGCAGAACTTCATTATGTCTTCGGCCAGCTCTTATACTGTGGATCTGTTGCCAAAGACGGCTACTGTTACGCACTCAAATTATATTGAAACCACATATAGGAGTGGTGCGGTTTCAACAGCTCCTCACAGGCCATTCAAAGGCGGCGACCGCGGTGGCAGAAGAAAAATAAAGGGATTAGGTTTAGTGTTTTTGACATTAAGGATATTTTGGAATATTTGATACTAATATATCAATTAAAAATACTATAAAAATATAAAAGTTTATTAAATTTAATTTTTAATTTTTTTAAAAAATAATTTTAATTATAAGTCAAGTGCTTAAAATTTTTAATTTTTATCAAAAAATTTAATGATGTTCAACGGCATTCAACGTTAGTGGTGTTCAGCGGTGTTCGTCGAGCGTTGTAAAATTTTCCTATTTAATATGAATCTATTTCACCTTTCATATGAAGAGTAAAAATAGATAACTCAATATAATTTTAGAAATGGATAACTTAATATATATGATAAAAGAGTAAAAAATTAATATCTTATATTCAGGGACGGACCAAGACTTTATGTTAGAGGGCGAACTTATAAAATTTTAACGGAGGCGAATTTATAAAATTTTAGGGGAATAGATTTTCAATAAAAAATACATAAAAATTTTCTAAAAATTCTAAACATATACGAATTTCAAATTTTCTTGCGATCGACCTCTCTAGTCCCCTCAATCCATCCCTGTTTGTATTGTGATTAGTGATGTGGACTCGAATATTTATTTTAGTTCCATACAACTATATGTAAGTATTAATGTTTTAAAAAACAAACGGGAGATCGAATGAATAATGTCTTGCTTTACCAATTTAATCGGTTAGACTGATTTAGTTGTATTATAAAATTTTAAATATTAAATTCATTATCACAAATTAAATGTTCAAATCTCATCAATAAAAATAATTATGGATTCTCATTATTTAGTATTCTGACACTCTAGGCCAATTGCAGAAAATATGCTGTATTAGGGAAATAAGCCTAACAATATGGTATGTTGAATTATATTCTAGATTTATATATGAAAACAATACATTATAAACTGAATATTCTTCAGTTTTCAGAATCTCAGTTCCATTAAGGCTCCATGAAAATGATTCCCACCTCCCATTAACTGGGACCATCATTCTAAGCTAAGTATATCAGTAAAAAAAGAGTATGTTCTAAGCCATGTATGGTATAATATCTGCATATTCTATCTTAATATGATTTTCCCACATAAATTCCCCAAAAGATAAAGAAAGAAAGAATTATAAATTTTCAATTCAACCATAATCTTAAATGGTAAGTGTTTTTTCTTTAAATTCTTAAGCTTGATCTGAACTTGTTCTTGGGACACATTCAAAATGCAGTTTTTTAATTTCTTTCTCCACAGTTCTGTGCTGGTTTTAGCCCTTTTCATGTCAACCAAGGCCATGGCAATTAGCAGTACTCTCATAGTTGATCAATCAGGACATGGAAATTTCACCAGTATTCAAAGTGCCATTGATTCTATTCCATCAAATAACAATGTTTGGAGACTTGTTCATGTTAAATCCGGAATCTACAAGTAATTACAGCTCAGTCTTTCATATATATATATATATATATATATACATGTTTATATATAGCTCTGATATTGTTATGATTCAATACGTTTAGTGAAAAGGTGAATATCCCTAGAGAGAAACCAAAAATTCTTCTTCAAGGAGAATCGAGGCAATCGACTATTATCCAGTTTGGAGATGGGGGTCATTCCATTGGAAGTTCTATTTTTTCTTTGAATGCAGATGATTTTGTTGCCATGGATATAACATTCAAGGTTCGAATAGCTTTATCTTTTTTGCATGTTGTAATTAGATCCATTGATATTGAAACAGATAACCCTTTTTTTATTTGACAGAATAATCACAATCTTGAACCAGGAAAACCACTTACATGGGCACCGGCAGCTCTGATCAATGCAGACAAGGCATCATTTTATCGATGCGGGTTTGTAAGTGTGCAGGACACGTTGACGGATTCCGAAGGTCGTCACTACTTTTAGAAATGCTATATCGAAGGTGTTGTGGATTTCATATGGGGCAATGGCAGATCAATTTACCAAGTAAGTAGGCTTTTACATCTTGGATCTTTGTTATATCTCTAATTCATTTATATTCACACATTTTAATTTTATGTAGGAATGCACGATAAATGTGACAGCATCACCAGGAGGCATGGCTGGTTATATCACCGCTCAAGCTAGAGATAGCGCAGCCAATAACACTGGTTTCGTGTTCAAACGCAGTTTGATCTTTGGAACCGGTTCGCTTATCTAGGAAGAGCATACAAGCCTTATGCCAGAGTATTATTTCACCGCACGAAGATGTCCGATAAAATTGTTCCACAGGGTTGGTCGGCATGGAATAGTGTTGGCAAAGAGTAGATTTTTGGCCTTGAAACAAATGTTTTTTAAATCTTTATTAGAATTATTGAATCAACTAATTAAGCATTGTTGTTGGATAAAATTGTGCAGAAATACTATAGTTTATGCAGAGGTAGAGTGTATAGGAGCTGGGGCAGACAAGTCCAAGCGTGTGGCATGGGAGAAAAACTTGTCGTCCAAGGAATTGAGCTATTTATTAAATCCCAACACTTTCATAAACCAAGGAGGATGGATCCAAAGACAGCTCAAGGCTATGATGGGGACTTAAAACATCATGTTTTTTAGTTTTCCTATTTCTTCCCTTGTTGTAATGTCTAAAAGCATGTTTCTAAGACACCACTGTGTAATTCTTCATTTTAAATACCAAATCAATTTGTTCATGCCAGAACCAACAATCCAACCATAATACCTCACTTTTAAATATCCGTTATGTCCACAACCGCAATTTAAATCCATGGATAGAACATTTTGTAATAGTAAGACACATTAATCTTTAGAATTTTTGATACATTACGGTACTTTGAATCGATTTGGTCAACAATTTGTCTCTGCAACTAATCAAATTCTGGTCCATTAAATACTGAACCAGACTGACCTTGAATGGGATTCAACAACACAAGAAAGAAGCAATTTTATATTTATGCTAGGCAAAAGCTTCAAATCTCAAACAAAACTTCCAGTGTACATTCTCAGCACTTGATAAATTCTACAGATGACAGCAAAAACAAAAAATGGCCCACCCATTAGTTACCTGTAGGTAACCTTCCCTCATTTGGTTTTCGTCAAGGACTTGCAGAACGAAGAAAATGCTCCTTTCAGCTCATCTGGAAGAGGGATTGACAGCGGTAGTGCTAAAGTACGAGGTCCCTTGTGGCGTACGTTCATGTTTCTCACAGAAAATGAATGTGCCAGCGCTGGCTGCTGCTTGTTAAGCCCTTCAATGATAAATGAGAAGGCCCCAAAGGTGAGACAGCTCTGTAGAAGTGCCTGGGGTGCACCTGCATAACCATTTCAAGCAAAAAATAAGGTTTGAACTGAAACCTATGTTTTTACGACAAGAATGAACCTTGGGATTCTACTACCTGGGAAACTTAGAGCAAGTCCAGTACAACATCCAGCTATGCTGGCATTGATAACTGCAGAGAAAGATAACATTACTGTATATCGGCAAATGAAACACAAAAAAGGCAATGTTACACTGATTTTTACAAGGCGTACCATCATCTTTTCCACGTAGCCGCTTCAGAAAGCAAACAACCAAACTGTGTACGCCAGACAACACTGCGAATGTCTATAAAGAGAACAATAATATATAACCAAAAGATTTGATGAGGGAAAAACTACAAAGTTAGCAATTAGTTAAGGATGATCCTTAAAGGATCATGAGATTCTCATACCTTGGCATAAGATCCTGCCTCCACAAATGATCCTTTAAAGCCTTTCTTTTTAATCAATCCCGAACCTAAGACGTATGCAGAAAGATAAAATTATAGAAAGTATAGACCAGATTTCAAGCAGACAAATGACCCACAACAAATGTTAATTACAACCTAACCTTGAAATGCCAACCAAAGAAACAAAATTTCATGACATTGAACATGCATTTTTGGACAACCTAGGACGTAAAAAAGAAAACACAAGATCCTATTTCCAACACAAAATAAATTAGTTCTCAAAAGGGTAATATGTTCAAGCTTAAAGATAAGGCAGTTAAAAAGTCCACAAAGGAAATTATGCAATCTAAATTACAATTCAAAATGTTGAAAACAGAACAATTCATTGTTCATATAACCAAATCTTAAAAGGAAAAAAAAGTTTTGATCTGATTCAAAATTTGACCAAAATAACATCAAAACTAAGCATACCGAGAAATTCAATGAAAAAATTCCAAAAGTTCGTTATTTACCGAACTTTACAACAGCGCCAAGAAAACCCAGATAGAGAGAGAGGGAGATATCGAATGTTTTCAAAGGAAAAGTGAAAAATAATACCGTAGCCAAAGATGGAGCCCATGAAGGCACCGGCGGCGGAGTCTCCCGCGAATTGGAAGAGGCATACGGCAGGGGAATTGGAATTGGACGGAGTTGGGATTACAGCTTTTGAAGGATTGGAATTAGGGTTTGTTTCAATATCAGATTCAGCGGGAGTGTTTGGAGAATCCGAAGTAGCCATTGTTGCCCAAAAAGCTATATCCGTTATTTCCCCTTCTCAGGCCCCAGCGTAGCTATCTTCTTTTCTCTTCGGAAGATGCCCGATATTTTGGTTTGCTTCTCTACAAACGACGTCGTGTTATAAAACTTCCTTATTTAGTTTCTTTTTTCTTTTCTACTATCTCTTTTTTTTTAACATAAATTATCTCTTTACTTTGCTAACTTCTTTGTATTTAAGAAATTTTACAATCATTTAAAAATATATATATATCAAATCATAAAGAGGATGATCATACCTTAAATTAATATCTAAAATAAATTCTAAAAATAATATTAAAAAATGTAGTTCCCTTGAAGTAATTTCTTAAAAGAATAGAATTTCTTTCTGAATTAATAAACCCAAAGAATGTGTTTGTAGGCATTGATATAGAAGTAGAATACAAGAGAAATAGAGGGGGATAATGCATACAATACAAGAATAGTAGTATCTATCTTGCTCCCAACCCATGTCCAACATATATTTGGACACAAGTTTGAGATATCACTAGTACCCTCTACATAAATGCAAAAATTTAGAAAAAAATAGACACGATCATGAAAGATACATACTCGTATCTGACACACATAACGTCTTAGTAACATAGGTAGTACTGTAGTACACACATCTCTATCTTCATTTTGACCAAAGTAGGGTCTGATTTCTTTGGATGAATTAGTAATGTTCTTGATATATTGCTCCAAATTCTGCTCTCCATGACTGATCATCATATGGAACTGTACTGCTGTCGTTCATTGCTACATCTGAATCCTCTCGATATAATGGTTGCAGTGCTGATTCTGGCAATCTGCTCTCTGCAAGGGGTACTGTTTCATGGTGACCATTTCCATCTTGTGTTTTTCTTTTTCAGCTTCTCCACTTTCTTATTTAGCTTTTCATTCTCTTGTTGAATATTTCCAAAGTTCTCCTGTAAAAAAACAAAAAGGGGAGTCAAGTTGGGATCAATTCTGCAGTTTTTTTACCAGTAAAAAAATGTAGAAGATTTCAATTTAAAGTTACCTCTGCAATTGAAGCAGCTTGTTCAGCTTCTCTCAGCCTAACAAGGAGTTCTCCAGCAGCATGAACAGCCTCTGCTGTGTCTCTTAGTTGGATTCTAAGACTTTTGTTCTTTTTTTCAGTACTTCTTTTCTCTTTCCCTTTCCACTCTAAGAGCTGAGAACTCAGCAGCCAGGGATTTGGCAAAACATGCACCGTGACCTTTGCTCCCTGCATTTGCTGCTGCCTTCTTTACCTCTGCTATGCCGTCCATTATTGCTCGGTGCTTCGTAACAAGATCATTGTATTTTTCTTGAAGGTGGGCACAATGTTCAACCATTCTAGCATGACAAAGGACAGATCTGCTAAGAGCATCATCTAACTCCTCAGTGTACTTCTTCTCTAGTTTCAGTTCCATCTCTGCTTTCTCGGCACGGCAGCGAATGGACTCAATGTCCATCCTAAGTTTATCAGTCAATGATATCCAATCATTTTCCATTTCCATCCATCTCTGTCTTTCCCTCTCAAGTTCTTCCTCACTGTTATTACGACAGTCGACACTTTTTCTCAATTGAATGGAAGTGACAAACAAAGAGGATCTCAGTTTTTCAGTAGACATGTTTGGAGATGGTACAGTATATGATTGCAATTTGCTCTTCAATGTTTAATTTTCCTGAAGAAGTGTTTCCTTTTCACTCATATCAAAATATTCTTTTCCATTTCCACCATTGTTGGACTGCTCAAATGGTATTATTTCATTCTTCAAATGCTCAGGAGCGTGTTCAATTGCAGATTTTTCTAAGCCTCTCTGATCAAATTAAGACACACAGGTGACTGTAGATTTTATGGTGGAAACTGAAGACTAATAGTAAAAATGTGTGATTGTATTTATCATTGTAATGTATTGTGCTGCTTTGTACATCATCAAATATGCTGTTGATATATATATGAAAGAACCTTTTTACTTTTATAACACGTCTTGTTTCTACTGATTTCAACTTTTTCAATAATTGCAGTTAACATTCCATATGTAAAACCATAACCAAATTATGCATGTTATCATTTCCTGTACTAATTGGTCCCACTCTCACATGGTGATTTGAAGCTTTTGCATGTTCTCTACATAATTAGGATTCAATATATCATCATATCATGGAACCTATGTCCCCTTCACATTCTCCATGTACATAGGCAAATTTTAACTTTCACAAAATGGTTATAATACAATACGTTGCGAATAAAATAGCATGAACTTGTAATATCTGTGGTTCTATAATATGACATAACTGACGCTTCACTCTGCCTCATTATGTAGGTAGATGGCTTATTGAACATAAAATGGATAGAAACCTGCAAAATCAACGAAGCCAAACAATTTTTCTGGTGATGGTGCGAAAATGGAGTATAAGAACATATTGAAGAGTCCGCTAACAATTTGATCCCGGAGTGTCCCAAGTTTCTGGTGTGACAGTATGAAGTATACAGATGTCAGATTGGCCTGATTCCCAGGAACATATCGAAGTAATTGAACGATCATCATGTGCGAGCAAAGTGTCATCGATCTTATCCGAGACCTCTAATGCAGTTGGTCTATCTTGTGGTGAATGAGATACACACTTGAGAGCTATATTTAGCAAAGGAAATGCCCACTTCAATGCAGCTTTGGGGACTTCTTTGTCAAAGACCTCTCCGGTCCATTCTTCCCTCACCATCGACTTCACCCACTTCGGAAGGTCTACTCCGGTTTTTTCCACCATCTTTCCGGTTAGTAACTCCAGTAGGATGACTCCAAAGCTGAAAACATCACCTTGTTCTGATAGACTTTTCTCTGGTGCAGCATAGCCATTGGCGAAAAGGCAATTCTTTTTGGGGTTTAAAAGCTTTGAAATCCCATACTCACTTATCAATGGTTCCATGTTTTCACCCAACAATATGTTTGAGAGCTTTAGATTTCCATGAGGAATGCTCTCCTCGGCATCATTCCGATTCTGGTATATGAATGCCAAACACTTTGCAAGGCCACTTGCTATTGTCAGTCTTAGTCTCCATGGAAATTCTCTTTTGCCCTCAACGTAGCCTGCAAGTTAACAAAAAGCAGACAGATTCAATATAGTAACCAAATGGACAAATGTTCAAAGTCCGAAACTTTGATCACGAGATAGCCAGCCTCACCGGTCTTAAGTTTCTCGGCGTACCTTGTAGCAAGTTTAGGAGGCTTCCATTGCTCTGATACTTGTAGAAAAGAAGCTTTTCATCATTAGTACAACTGTAGCCAACAAGGGGAAGGATATTTCGATGCTTCAAATTCCCGATCTGCCTCATTGTTTGGCTGAAATCTTTGAGAGACACCCGCAATTGCTTCAATCTTTTGACAGCATAAGTGACATTGTTCTTAAGTATTACCATGTAAAGGCTACTGCAAATGCTCTGGCTTCGTAAATCGGCGGAGGCTTCGAGGAGATCATCTAGTTTGAACCTTTCACCATCTTCAACAAAGAACACAATATCTTGTTGTCTATCCTCTTGCTTCACTTCCTGTTCAACATCCATCGGAGGAAGTTCGACCGGCGATTCTTTAAGCACCTTTACCTCCTCCTTCGCCTTCGCTTTTTTGCTGGTCCTCTTGCTCATATAGTATAAGAACACCAAGAGGATCCCAAAGCTAAAAAATAAAGGCAACAAAACGACCAATAGACTGGTTGACTTCTTTTCACTAGAATCTTTCGAGGCTCCTGCAGCTTTTTCATCCTTTCTTGTTGTATTTACCTGACCATCTCTTCGTAATGAAACCGGTTTCTTGAAATACTTATAAGAATGCGCGGATCCCTTTCCGATATTTGAACCAATGATAGTAAAAGGATTGTTAGAGATGTCCAAGCTCTCGAGATACTTCAACTTGGTTAGACTCTGAGGAACTCTCCCACTCAGTGAATTGCTGCTCAAGTTCAGATACCTCAGCCTAGTGCAGTACAATATCGAGCTCGGTATCGTTCCATGTATAAGATTTCTCGATAAGCTAACAACTTCGATCTTTCGGAGTTTGCAGAGGGAATCTGCATCTATAACACCACTAAGATTCATATTTTCAAGCCTTATTTCTACAATCGAGGTAGCCCGCGGACTGCACTTCACACCATTAAGTTTAAGCAAGCATGGATTGTGTAACAACTCATTCCATTGAATCCCAACATTATTTTGCGGATCAATAGATCTAGTGAAGCTATAAAAGGATTCGGATTCATGTAACTCACCTCCCATGCAGGCATTGATTAAAGCAGAAACAACTGCAATGCACGTTAATAACTTCATGAACAGATCGAAACCTCCCTTTCTCTGCATTTTTTCGACTCTTGCTCGAAGATTACATCGATGGCATCATTGTTCCTCCTTGTTTTTCATATATCAGATACAAGGGCATTTGTCTGTCTTAGTTTCCAAAGCTTTTTATCTGTATTTTGCTATTGACTTGTATGAAAAATGTCGAGGAACTTCTTGTTATCCGTCATCTTCAATGAAATAGTACACTCGTACTAGAATATTAGTAAGCTATGGTACTCTTTCCGCAAATCATTTTTCTTGAAGTACTCGTACCTCGAAATACTTCAAATACATGAGAATACTTAAAACAAGTTCAAACATATATGTTCGAGACACATACTCATATTCGACATTTACTAAAACCACTCTTACTCTGGTTTGGACATTATCTGTTTAGTCTAAAGCTATGTTATTTGGATTCAAATATGTCTAAAGCATGCAACAGTGACGACTAACAGATATTCCAAGAACATGCAACAATGACTATTAACAGATGCTCCAAGAACATGCAACAGCGACAATTAACAGATGTTCCAAGAACATGCAACAGCGACAATTAACAGATATTCCAAAAACATGCAACAGTGACATGAGAATACTTAAAACAAGTTCAAACATATATGTACGAGACACATACTCTTATTCGACATTTACTAAAACCACTCTTACTCTGGTTTGGACATTATCTGTTTAGTCTAAAGCTATGTTATTTGGATTCAAATATGTCTAAAGCATGCAACAGTGACGACTAACAGATATTCCAAAAACATGCAACAATGACAATTAACAGATGTTCCAAGAACATGCAACAGCGACAATTAACAGATGTTCCAAGAACATGCAACAGTGACAATTAACAGCTGTTCTCTTTTATCTGTTTCTAAAAGAAACAAATCTGTCCTAAGCTGTCCTCCCAAGAAGAGAAAATCAAAGACTAAAGCTTTAGACTTTGAGGCCATATCCCAATTCCCAGCAATGTGATTTTCCTAAGGTAGAATTTAGGTAAACTTTTTTCTTTTAATCCCTGTATCATGTGTAAGTCGTAGATTTAGTCATGTGTTTTCCAAATTTTAAAATTTCAGCTCTAATCCAAACAATAGTGTGAACTTTATTACGTCAAATTTTACTACTTTTGGTACTTAACTTTGACATTTATGTGTAATGTGGTATCCAAATATTTTTAGTGCAATTAAGTATCTAATTTTTTTAATGATGCAATTAGGTACTTAACTTTTACTTTTTGGTGCAATTAGGTACCTAACATTTTTTTTTAAATTACATGTGTTCATACTTAGAATTTTAACACATAACTTTGAATCTGCAATACATATTGTCTCTTTAACTAAACAACGTTAAAATTATAATTATGGGTCAATAAGAGTTGAACATGTGTATTAAAAATGATAGGTACCTAACTACGCCAAAAAAAAAGTTGGATAGCACATTGCGCATAAATACCAAAAGTCAGGTACTTAGTATTTATATTATATGTAAGTTATAGGTTTAATTCATGTTATTCAATTTGATCATTTTATGGTCATATAATTTAGTTATATTGCCCTTGCATTGTCTAAGTCAAGACTGAAATTTTAAAATTCAAATAGATACATTAACTACATCAACAATTTACACATAATGCAAGACTAATAACAAAATTATACTTTAAATTTTGAAACATCAAAATCCTAGGACTATTTTGTGGAATAATGCAAACCTAAATAATATTTTAGGTTTTGGGGTACTTTTGGGTATATTTTGAGATCTACAGTGCAGGGTGAAATCGCCACCTACAGATGACGACTTGGGTGAAGAAGTCATCTGCAGGTGGCGACTTCCCCTTGATTTGTAATAGTTTAATATTTTTTTATCGATTCAAGACAAAATCAGGGTGAAGTCGCCACCTGCAGTTGGCGACTTCATCCTGCATTGTAAAATTTGCCGTAAATTCTAAAATATACCCAAAGATATCCTATTTTTTCAAATATTCAATCCATTTAGATTATATATCCAACGAAGCCAAAATTCTGCACCAAATTAGCCCCATAAAATGTATTTTAAATTAATTTTGCCTTGTATTTTTTATTTGGTTTTTTCTTCAAAATTCAGCATATTGAATTTTGATTTACATGATTATTGTTTTAATATGAGATTATATTAAGTAACTACAATGATTATTAGATTTGATAAATCTCCTACATCTAAAAAAGATTTGATAAATCTCCCAAACCACTAATTGTTATATTATTTAAAGCTACGTCATGTTAAGTAAGTTTAAGGGTGCATTTGAATCACGGAATGTAAGATTATTTATGAGAATAGAATTCTTAGAATTTAATATTACCGACATATTACTGGAAATGTTACTTTATCTTGTTTGGTTTAATTGGCAGGAATATGAGATGGCAATATTTGGTTGGGGAATATAATGTTGTCTGAAAGTAAATTTGACCAAACTGTCTTTATGATATATTTGCCTTTAGAAAAGTTAAATTTTCCATATATAATTAAAAATATTTACATGAAAATACATATAACTACTTCGGTTACATTACGTAAATTTTAGGGGGAAATATGTAACAAAATTTTAATATAACTACTACGTTAAGCACATATTTTTAAATAGTGTCATAAGTATTAAATTTATTTATATATGAGATATAACATCATATGAAAAAAGAAAAATACTTTGATAAGTTTACACAAGGTTTTCGATTTTAGGGTTTAGGGTTAAAGATATAGGGGTTAAGCGTGTAGGGTGTAAAATTTAAAGTTTATGGTTATAATTTATAGTTTAAGATTTAGGTTTTAGGGTGATAGGGTTTGAGATTTAGGTTTTAAATTTTATAGGAGGGTTGTGTAAATTCTTTTTACACAGCTTGTGTATTAAAATATAACTCATGAAAAAAATGTGTTTAAAGTAAGATTTTATTAAAATTTAGTAAAAAATATAGTAAAAATATACTTATGAAAATTATTTAAAAATTATTTAAAGTAAAATTTATATTCACATTTTATTGTGAGATTATTGCATCCATTGGATCCGAAACCATAAAAATTTTTGTTAGTTTTTCTCAATTTCGGTGTTGAATTAATGGGAAATGTTATTTGAGAAGAAACTCTCATGGCAGACTCCATTATATCCCAGAATTCAAACAACTAACAATAATATTAAAACAAAGTGAGTTTCTTTGATGAAAACTGGGGAACCGGAGAAATGGTTTTTGAAGTAAATTATAAATTTTTAAAGAGAGCTTTGAAGAAATTGAAGAATTGAGGGTTTTCTTGGTGCCGCCTCGTTGTTAACGATGTTTGGTGGGAAAAGAAGTTGGATTTATCCCTTTTTCTTTTCATGGGCCGGGTGTCGGGTTAGTATTATTAACTAAAATTAGAACTAGAAATTTAGATGGTCATGTTTGGTAAATAACGATTTAAGTTAAATTAAATATTTAAGTTAATATTAGATATTTGACTAGTCAAATTTGTTAATTTATATATTTGATGAATAACAAATTAGGATAGTGGATTGGGGTAAAACTTCTATTTTTAAAAAAACTGCTAATAGAAGCTTTTTGAAATTATAGGTTTTGATATAAGAGTTATAAAGACTATTTTACCCTTAATAATTATAAAAAATCTACAAATAATACAAATTTTAACTTTTTCTATTTTAATTCTTCACCCTCACGTATTTACATGGTGACATTTGTAAATTAATACTTTTTATTTTTTCTTTTTATTCTCATACATTTATATTTGTATTTAAATTTAATAATTATTTAAGTTATATTAAAATTTTATATAAATAATAAATTAATATATAGATCTTTCAAATATGCTTAGTAATATTAAATTAAAAAAATATTTTTCATAATCAAATTAATTAAACAGATATCAAATACAATCATGCTCTTATATGTCATTTTGCTTGTTTAAATAATCAAACAGATATTAGCTATCAGTT
Source organism: Hibiscus mutabilis (assembly GCA_019671005.1). Classification (NCBI taxonomy): domain Eukaryota; kingdom Viridiplantae; phylum Streptophyta; class Magnoliopsida; order Malvales; family Malvaceae; genus Hibiscus; species Hibiscus mutabilis. The sequence continues at coordinate 24,281 of JAGYYJ010003089.1, forward strand.
AATTTTACCAAACACTTTTATACAATCCGCTAATCAAATCAACTAATGCAATCAGCTAATGTAATTCGCTATCAGCTATTAGTTATCTGCTAATTGTCAAACGAGACCATGATTTATTTTGTATTGATTAAATTTAAAAGGCTTAATATGGTATTGTTTGATAATTAGCGGATAGCTAATAGCTTATAACAGATTACATTAGCTGAAAGCTGATTGCATAAGTCGATTTGACTATCTGATTGTATAAAAGTGTTTGATAAAATTAACTGATAGTTGATAGTTGTTTGATTATTTAAATAAGCAAAATGACATATAAGGGCATAGTTATACTTGATACTTGTTTTAATATTTTATTAGTTATCAATATTTTGGCCGTGTTTAGTAAACAGCGGTTTGAGCTAAAATTAGAGGTTTGAGTTAAAATTAGAGGTTTGACCGGTCAAATCCGCTAATATAAATGTTTGGTGAATAGCTGATTAGAATAGTGGTTTGGGGTAAAACCTCTAATTTTGAAAAAGCTACTGATATGAGCTTTTTGAAATTAGAAGCTTTGACATTAGAGTTATAAAGACACTTTTACATATAAAAAATATAAAAAATCTCCAAATAATCTAAATTTAACATTTTCTATTTTAATTTTTCACCCCACGTATTTACATTGTGACATTTGTAAACTAATATCTTTTATTTGTATTTTCACACATTTATATTTGTATTTAAATTTAATAATTAATTAAATTGTATTAAAAATAATTATATAAACAATAAATTAATATATAGATCCTTCAAATATGCCTAACAGTGTTATATTAAAAATATTGTTCATAATCTAATTAATATTAATAGATAGTAAAAAATATTGATAACTAATAAAATAGTCAAACAAGTATCGAATATAAGAATTTCCTTATATGTTATTTTGCTGGTTTAAATAATCAAATAACTATCAGCTATCGGTTAATTTTACCAAACACTTTTATACAATCAGCTAATACAAATCACTAGTCAAATCAACTAATACAATCAACTATCTGCTATCAGCTAATGTAATCCTCTATCAGCTATCCGCTAATTGCCAAACAGGGCCTTTTACTAAGTATATTTGAAAGATCTATATATTATTTTTTTATTTATATAATTATTCTCAATTTAATTAAATTAAATATAAATATAAATGTGTGAGAATAAAAAAAAATAATAGTTTACAAATGTCATAATAAGGGTGAAGAATTAAAATAGAAAAGATTAAATTTTGGTTATTTGGAGATTTTTTATAATTGTTAAAGGTAAAATGGTCTTTATAACTCTTATTTTAAACCTCTAATTTTAAAAAGCTCCTATTAACAGCTTTTTCAAAATTAGAGGTTTTACCCCAATCCGCTATTCCATTCTGCCATTCACCAGACATCCAAATTAGCGGATTTGACCGGTCAAACATCTAATATTAGCTCAAACCACTATTTACCAAACATGGCATATTTGAATAAGTATCCAAATTATGTTTCTTTTTAAATTTAGGTGTTTAAAGTTTTTTGGCAAAAGTAAGTGTCTAACGTTTCATTCCCTTAACTGTAGGTGTCTGGTCGTTGACGTCCGTTTAAAAAAAGCATTTAACCAATCAAGACATGACACTTGGCATTCTTTATTTTTAAAAAAATCAAAAATTTGAAAAATATTGAAATTTTCAAAAATTTCTAAAAATAGTCCTAAAATCCCTAAAACATCAAAGTCTTAAGTCCCAAATCTCGATTCTAATCATTGTCGCTGCTGATTGTCAATGGCGTGCCCACCACTTTCGTCATAGAACTCCACAACCATTTACCCCACCCTCTCGTCGTCAGAAGTCGACAAACGACGAGCCTGACGTCAAGAAAATGTCGAACTCACGAAAAGATAAAAAGAAACAATGAATGGCGAACGACGACCGGCCGAAAGACGAACGACGTGTGGGTCTTGCAGCAAAAGAATGAGACTTCATTCTGTCACCGACAGTGTGATGAACGGTGACGATAGTGGCCAAATTTGGAGTTTAGGGATTTGAGGTTATTTTGTGAATTTTGAGAAATTAAGGTTTTTAAATCAATATATTTATTTTATAAAAAAAATATGTATATTTATATTTTTTTGGTAATATCTATATATTTATTTATTATTCTATGTCTTAACTTCGTGTTTTATTTTTTCAATATTTATTTATTTGTATGTAATTATGCCTTATTTAACAATTTAAAGTAACAAACTAACTCAAAAAAGAAAGGACATGATTGAAATATTTCTATTTTATCTAGAGACTTTTGTCTAAAAAAAATGTACCCCATAGTGGGAATCCTCCCAACTAAACGTGGCTATGAGATTTTTTAAAATATTTTTTCTTTTGATAATTCTCTTTTTCGCGATCCAAACGACCTTTAAGTAAATTTAGTATGAATAAAATATAAATGTTTAATTTTCAATTTTTATATTAAAAGGTTGTAAAAAAAATTATATTAAAAGATCATATAGTATATTCAAACTATATACAAATATTTAAAGAAAGGGAACAAACACCTAACACTAATATATTCCTATTCTTTTAGATGAATCTAGAACGCACAATGCACACTGCTGAATACTATTAACGTTGCACAATGCTGAACACTATTAGTTTTTTAATAATTTTTAAATAATTACTAAAAATTACAAAAATTTAACATGCAATTAATTATATTTTTAAACAAAATTAGAATTTGGTATCATCATCTCCACAGTTCACTGTTTTATTTTTTATGTTTATCATGAACATATCGAAAGCTGCGTAGGATAATAAAATCTAGGATGAGATGTGGTTTATGGAGGATTAAAATTTTCTAAATAGTATATACAGATAAGATTAAAGGGTTATTCAATCTAAATTAAATTTGTTTAGAAATGTGATTAATTTCATGTTGAGTCCTTAAATTTTTTAATATTTATGTATAAATCATTAAAAAATAAATAATACTCAACAATGTATAATATTAATAGTGTTCAGCAGTGTGCGTCATCCGTTTTAAAATTTTTCTTTCTTTTATATTTCTTATAGTGGAGAAAAGTATGTACAGTCAGCTGCTGTAAAACTAGACCTGACAAATCGTAATTTAATCATATCTATAACACACCAAAAAAGTACCTTATAACTAACATTTTATTCCAAATAGTTTTGATACTTATCTCTCAATATTTTGATTTGAATACAGAGAATAAAAATTCCTTGTCTCTTATCGGTGATTTTTTACGTTTCACACTAAAAAAAATAAATTTAGGGTTTAGGTTTAAGGTTAGAGTTAGAGAATTATGGGTATGGTGTATATTTTAAGATTTATGGTTTAGAATTTAAAATTTAGGGTTATGGCTTAGAATTTATTTTTTTAGTGTTTGGGCATAGAAATGGACATATGATTTTTTCCGAATATAGAGTTATAATAATTTTTTAAGAGTTAATTGTATCAATATCTTCAAATTACGACTCATTTAAACCGGTTTCCAAACTTTTAAATGTTTCAATTTCTTATCAAATTATGACCTCATTTTAAATTGGTCCCTAAACTTTTGAACGTTCCAATTTTATCAACAAACTATGACATTCTAAATTAGTCCTCAAACTTTTGGACATTCTAATTTCATCTTTAAATTATTTGTATATGCTAATTATATAAATATTGATGCATATTAAACTATATTTGTCATGTAAACATTGATGTGTATTATGTATTTATATGATATGACATAAACAATAATTTGAGGATGAAATTAGAACGTTCAAAAGTTTGAGAACCAATTTAAAATGAGTCATAATTTAATAATGAAATTAAAACATTCTAAAATTTAAAAATCAATTTAAAATAAAATTAAAACATTTAAAAATAGTGAACAATTCAGAATAAAGGTCCTAATTTGAAAACATATGCTACATTTAACTCCTTTCCTAATGATATTTGATGCCAAATTCTGCAACAGTTTTTCTGAAAAGGAACGCCCGTGACAATATTAAAATAAAAGGCAGGAACGGCAATTGCGATAGTTTCACAACAAATTCGAGTGTGACAACATTAAAACAAAAGGCTTATTTCTCACCTAATTCCTTATCCTATAATTAAATAAACATGTTCCCTGCAGTTCCAATTCAATGTATTCAAAGGTCATTTGCTTCAATCTCATAATTTCTTTGATTGGCTCCTCCATTTAGCCCTTTGAATGATGCGCATGAACCCTTCTTTTAGTTAAAATTTGCTTTGCCTTTACTTCAAAATACAACTATAGTACTAAATTGTAATTACGAAGTTGTGGATGTAGTCGTGGTATCACGGTGTAATGGTTGCATATTTTGCATTGTCTCGTGATTTTTTAGATATGTTTCTAAATTACAGTTGTGACATCATGGTACGAAGCCAATATTTAGAATTGGGGGTAAAACATAAATGTTTGAAAGTAAGAGGCAAATTCATAAATAAATTAATTTAAAAAAATTAAATAGGAAGACAAAATGGAAAAAAAATTCTTCGGAAGTGGGGGGCAATTGCCCCTCCCCACCCTTATATAGTTCCGTCCCTGATTGCGATGACCTTGAAAATCATTACAATGCGATCGTATTCATTGGTTTTTGATTCACTGGTTGACTAATTCAATTCAGATTTTAAAGAGGCGACCCTCTCAAGATAGATTTTCCTATTCACAACGACATGATAATATATTGTACAGTACTATGAATACAACCCAAATCACAATTCAAACTTGGATAATATAGTGTATGCTTGAAAAACAAGTATGTACATAATTAAACTTAAACCAAACCCTTCCCTAATCTGGCTCTCCAAGTTGTATCCAATTCTCCTACTTGAAAGAGAAATTTGAAGGGCAAAAGGCAACCACTAATTTGGATTTTCCAACTAAAATCAATCCTCAGAATATAAAAATCTACACCTACATTGACTATTAAGCTTTAGTCATGAAGAAACTGCATCACCATTTTCATCATCATCATCGACATCAACTTCATTAAAAAATGGGTCCTTGAGCAGCTCCGCCGCGGACGGCCTTGCCCGAGGCTGAGCGAGGCATCTCTCGATGAACGCTTTTGCATCCTCATCCGTAACCTTGCTCTTGGCTTGAGGCCTCACACCGGTCGAAACTTTTTGTAGATTTTAGCCACATTGTCACATTCACTATAGGGAATTTTCAAGGTCACCATCTCCAGCACGCACATCCCAAACGAGTATATGTCGACGAGTTCAGTGTAACGCTCCTCGTATAACTCCGGTGCCATGAATTCCGGTGTCCCGAGGATCGAATGCGCTGAATGGCTCTTCCCCACGATCGCAGCCAGTCCCAAATCACCAATCTTAACCTATATCCCTCATCAAATCCATAATATTACACATGAACTAAATGCAATTGTCCGAATTCGTAATGTAAAACAAATTTAAAGGCATGTACCTGTCCAGTGTTGCCATTGACAAAAACATTGCTGCAATTAAGGTCCCTGTGGATAATACAAGGATCATTAGTGTGCAAATAATCCAAGCCTTTCAAGATCTGTTTGGACCATTTCTTCAACGCCTTCATCGAAACTTGCCTATGTTTCTTCCTATATTCCCTCAAATTCCCAGAAGTACATACTTCGGTTATGAAGTTGAGTGTGTTATGTTCCTCGTCAAGCCAAACATTGAACAACGTGATTATGTTCTTGTCGGTTAACGAGCTTAACAATCGAACCTCAGAATAAAGCCGGTCGATCATCGATGGATCGTTGGAGAAGTTTCTTAGCTTCACTTGGTTCCATGCAACTTCAATGCCTTCTTCTTGATCAAATGCTCGGTATACTTTCTTGACAGCTCCGGATCCGAGAAGTTCACCGTACCGACCATATCGACCGGTCGGATCAATCTCGACAAAGGGTTCAGAATCCTTGTCGGATTGATCTTGTTTGACGCTAGGCATCTGGTCATGAAAATCATGCAAACACATAAGTGATCTGATTCTGAACAAAATTTCAAAACTGAAAATTATGGATTTAAACAAAAACCCTGATTAATCCATAAAATCTAAGGCTCATTAAAGCTAAAAAAACAATTTATATCATCAAAAACTGGAGTTTCAAATCAAAAGAAAACAAAATAATGAAGGGAAAAAAGGCTTAGAACTCACCATTAAAAACAAATCTGATGCAGATGAACAGAAGGAGTGTAACCGAACACAAGAATAGAGGGGGTTTGAAGATAGTATTTATAGGAGGTTTTAAAAACAAATATAAATTTGTAGGTGGAGTTTATAGATTTTTATGGTAAGCAAATTTGGATTAGGAATTTTGAATCTTTTTAGTTAGGGTTTCCGAAATCAATTAATGATGCAAACTTGAAAAATAATAATAAAATAAAATAAGTTTTGATTCGTTTTTGGAAGCTATCTTTAGGTTATACCAATTCAATTTTAGCAAAAAAATTTACGATATTCAATCATAATGGTCCACGTTAGCATATGAGTCCATCAAGGATGGTTTTGGATAATTTGGACGGCCCAGATTAAATTAATATTAATAATTAAAATTTCTATATTCAAACATAATGAATTTATAATTTAAAAATATTAATTAATTTGAATTTTGTAATAGAAAATACTTTGATACACAAGTTTGTGTAAACATTTCAACTTTAAGGTTTAAAGTTTTATGTTAAAATTTAGAGCGTAGAATTTAAGATTTATGGTTTTAGATTTTATAGTTTAAATATGAAGAATTGTATAATTTCTTTTACACAGTTTGCGTATCAAAATATAACCCCGTTTGTAATTTCATTCAAATTGAAGTTGATGCAGATATGAATACCATGTGCACATTATGATTTCTATCAAAATCCACACAAAACCTATCACAAATAATAAATTTGAAACAGATCGATCAAAATGCAAAATTTTATTTAAATCTTAATCCAAAAAATTGAATAAAATAATATCAAATATCCTATTCCTTACCATATATTGCCCATCTTATATTTGGAATGTGTTTCAAGCAATGAATTTGTTAAAATGTAGTCAAATTTGGTAAAAATTATTTTTCACAAAAAAAATCAGGCCAGATAATTAATTATGCAGGAATTATGGATATCTTCCATTTTTAAATACCACGGTTACAAACTACATCAAGTATGAATTATGAGAAGTTAGAACCCAATGCATAATCCTGCAGAAATTATATTATGGGTCATTCCCGCCACGTCATTTATGGAACCAACTAATCAAGTGCATATATTTCATTAATTTTTCTGTCTCATCTTTTTACCAAGTGAATCTTCACTAATATTTACTGTAAATTAAATTTAAAAACAGTTGTTACCAAGTGAAGATTCACTTAGTAAAAAGATGAGATAGAAAAATTAATGAAATAGATACATTTGATTGTTGGTCCTATGGATGACGTGATAGAAAAAAATATTATTTTCTTTAGATTAAAAAGATTGTCTCCATAATAAATTGTTGAAGTATCTTATTCATATTGATCTACTAATAAATCAAATACTAATAGTTATAAAAAAAAGTTTACATTCTACAAAATAACTATTAATTATATTATTACCGCTCCTAATATAAAACGCATAGAGTTTATTATTTGGCCAAATATAATAATTTTATTTAGATTTTTTTTTATCAAATCTTAAGTTAGTACCATTTAATTTGAAACAATATGTAAGTTGTTCTATTCATATATTTGTTTTTCATTTGTGGGAAAATTTTCTAATTTTGGTGTAAAATATTTTATCAATCTCATTAATTACATTTATATCCATCTCCTAATATAAAACTGCCGATTGAATAGCAAAGGCTTTTAGATAGAATATTTATCATGTTAATAGGATTTTTTCTCAGCCCATTGAGCTGCGTGCTCTTTTGTAATGACCGGGTTTTTTTTTTATAAAATAAAAAGATATTATATTCTCGTAACGAAATTTGAACTCATACATAATGAGGTAATATAAACATTTTTAGTTATTAGGTCAATTAGTGAATCTCGTAATGGGTGGATTTTTAATAAATTGTTTATGATAAAAAAATTATTGACAAATTGTGACAGAATTCAATTGAACATTTAAGATCATTTTATGACAGGATAAAGTAATGATAATTTAAGATCTATCGAAAAAATTAATTGAGTGGTTAAAAATATTTATGTTTTATTTTGTATGAGTTCGAATTCTGACATTAGTCTTGAGAATATAATTATTCTTTTGCTTAATAAAAAATAATAATTTGTTTTTGTATAGACTAATTTAATATTTTGTTATGTCACCAAACAGAAATAAATTAAAAGAGAAAAAAAGAAAATAAATAAATAATGAAGAAACGATATAAAATGAAAAATATATATATTGATGTTCATATTTTCTTATCATGTTTCATACAAATTTTGATATCACTTTTGCAAATTAATTTATTTTTCTCAACTTTAAATAAAAATATATTTTGTAATAGAATGATATTATTGCCTAAAGTCCAGCCCAAAATAAAACCTAATTCTCAACTTTCATGTTACCCAGCCCATAAGAAACAGATGTGTATTACTCCATTTTAAATGATTTTTTTATCCTACTATTCATTCACGTATGTCTTAGCTTAGGGATTTTATTTTATCAAAATTCGCCTCCGTAACACAATTGGTACCGGAAAAGAATGTCGTCGATAAACGGCCCGTCGCTCAGAACAATAGAATCGGCAATCAAACTCATTGACGTCAAAAAAGACCAACTCAAGAAAGCGTTCGATGACCTCCAAGCCAACTCTCTGCACCTCTCCTCTTTCTCCATCTCATGGTTCGACCTCGATGCTCACTTCACTGCAATTCAAAACTCGGTAACTCAACGGTTCCGCATTCTCGACTCCCGCGAATCCCTTCGCAACCCAATCGACGACGTCCCCGTTTCGAAGCACACTCCGTGTTCGACTCAATCACCCGCGTCAAAACAGGGAGACTCACCGGTTCCCAACCCGTTAACGGAACAAGACCGAGTTGACTCGGTCACTGATTCTGGGGTGAACCAGCCGTTAAATGTTGAGAAACCATCGTCGTCAAATTCCGTGGGCTTGCAGTCTGATTGTTCGATTCCGTCGTCAGGCCACATTGACTCGGTGGTGATTCGACCAGAACTGAAGGATTTTTGTGAGAGAATGGATGGGAAGGGGTTGAGGAAGTACATGTACGACCGTGTAAAAGAGCGGGACGCTATCCGGATGGAGCTTCCATGCGCAATGAAGAGTGCTGCGGATCCTGGGGCAATGGTTTTGGATGCAATAGAGGGGTTTTACACTGAGAATTCGCAGTCGAAAGATGATACAGAACCGGGATTGCTTGGATTAAAGAGGGTTTGTGTGGTTTTATTGGAGCAGTTGATGGAAACTGGTATAAGCATCAATGAAGAAGTGAGGGGAGAGCAAAGAAGTTAGCTTTAGAGTGGAAAGACAAGGTCAGGTTGCTCAAAGATAACTCTTTGGAGACATTGGCGTTTTTGCATTTAGTGGCAACTTATGGTTTGGGACCTATGGTTGATAAAGAGGAGCTTGTTGATTACTTTTTTGCCATTGCTAAATTACGGCAAGCTACTGCATTGTGTAGGTCGATTGGTTTAGGGGACAAAATTCATGGTAAAGTTATTAGTTTCTTGATTGAATGCAATTCTTATCATGTGAATTTGATTTTGGGATTGACTTTGTTCCTTGCTTTCCTATGTTTTATGTGTATTTAAGTTTTGTTAATTGGTTTGCAGTTGATTGTTTTGTCATGAATGCTTGATTTAGATTATTTGGTGAGTGATGGAGCTTTTAAGAATTGAAGTTTTCATGTATGTATTGATATGTCTAGCTGTTTAAGGTTTATGATTTGTGGCGTTGTTAGCGGTGTCTTGGTTGAATTTGGTTCTTTCTATGTTCATTTTGGCTTATTTGATTTCTTGTTGGTGTTTATGCTTCTTTTACCACCACTTTTTATGTTTTTAAAGTTCTCTTACTAGATACGATGATAAAAAGATCTTTTATGAGATGGTTTACTGCATATCAGTGAATGGTTATTGGTTAGATGGGGTTTCAGTCGTCTAATTTCAGTGTAGTATCGTATGAAAACATAAAAATTTGAAACTCTAGGTGTTGTATGATATTTTTTAATTCTGGTGTTGGAAGCCTTGGATTTTGATATAATTGCTTACTTAGGAAATGGAGGTACTTTTTCTTGCTATATTAAAACAGGAATTATCTTAGTACTTAGGGTTTAGGGTTTAGATAGGAGACTTATGATGATTGAAAGTTCTATGATTATAGTGGTTTACCGTGTGCTCAGTGTGGTCATCGGCAAGAACTTGAAACACGTGAACACAATGATTTCCCAAAAAACTGGAATAATTTCATGGATTAAGGGAAAAAAAGAGAAAAATATGGGTAGATCTTTTTGTTCCATCAAATCAACCCGTGCATGTGTAATTGGTGTAGCACATTGTTCTCTAATTTAAATAATCAGCTCAAGTTGTAATGGTCATTGATCATAATTTTCCATAGGATTTACATAATTTTCTACCCCCTCCAAGATTTAGAATTCTCTCTCCCTCATATCAGTAGTTTTGATGGATATGGCCTTGCCTTATGCATTGCAGATCTGATTCAGAAACTGTTAGATGATGGCAAACAATTGCTTGCTCTGAAATTTATATTTGAGTTTGGGCTAGCAGAAAAATTCCCACCTCGACCTCTTTTGGATGAGTATCTGGAGGAGACAAAAAGGCACGCTACGCAAATATGCGAGAAAGGAAAGAACTCTCTCAAGTCACAGGTAAACGTTCATTTCCTGAAAACTTTTCCGAGTATGAGTATTCTATTTTTTCCTTTTACTAATTTCATTTCCTTGTGCAGAATATTGCTACTGATAGAGAAATTGGTGCCTTGAAATCTGTCATTCAAATAATTGAAGAGCACAATATAGAAACTGAGTATTCGCTGGAGCCCCTTCAGAAATGTATTGAGCAGCTTGAGAAGCAGCAGGCAGACAGAAAAGCCCCTGCAACACCTGCTGCTTTCAAGCTTCCGCCGCAGGAGGTTGCTCGGAAGGCCAGGAAGCTGTTGGCTCAGCAGGCAAAGAGGAAGATGCAGGTACCGGAAAAGCAGCAGCAGAATGGCAACAAGCATCCTAAAACAACTGCATCTGTTGTTCATGCAGTACCTTCATTGAGTGCTGCTGGTACAACTTCTGTGATTCATCCGTTCCAGCAAGCTCATCTTCAACCAGCAGGTTTATTGCAAAATCATTCTGCTGCATATTTAAGGTCACCAGCCCTTCCGTTTGGCTTTCCAGGTTCAACTCCTGCTGCTAATCCTTATGCAGGCCCATCAGCTCCAATGTGTGGTTTGGCTGGAGCCCCTACGGGTTTCCCTTCAAATCCAAACCCTGCATCCCATTTATATAATAATGACTGGCGGCCTACTTATGGTACATATGGTTTACCGCCACAATACCGTCCATCTTACCACCGACGGTAGCTTGTAGTATGCTTCTGGTTGCTAGGGCATTGGCCTCACATTGACTGGCATAACCAGATTGTATTGCATAAACCTAAATTTGGTCATTTATTGATAATTTTCCTAACTAATCAGAAGATTTATGTAATTGTGGTTTAGTTTTCAATCTAGAAAGCACAAATCCTAGCAGCATTCTATTCTATCTTCACTGTTGTACTTGTTTTTATGAATAAAACTAGACAGACAACATTGCTTGGGATTTGGAAATCACTTTTCTGTTGCCCTAATGCCAATATATATACATTCTATTCTATGTGGTTAGCCATACAAGCAGTTCTAAACAATGGGGTTAGCCCATCTGTCTTTGCTTCTTTTTGTCACTAAGCCGGCCTATCTGAGTTTTTCTTTCTTTCATACAACAGTTCTTGCTTTCCATGATTTGTCGAACTTATTGTTCTAGATATAAGCATTTGATGACTGACCATATATGGTAATATCTGATAATTGATTATTTGCTCGTTTTGTAGTTTGATTTGGTTAATGTATCTAAATTTGAGCAAACGAGAGACATGGTTTATTGTTGTTGTTTGTTAATCATGTAATACTTTTCTTGGAGTCATTATTCATTACTTTCTTGAGTTGCAGGTAATAGTTACAATCCTTACAAGATTGCTCATTTATGAAACTTGCTTTACTATAAACAGTTCAAGGGAAGCTTTGCTGTCCTCTTTTGATGTTTATATCAAAACTCAATGTATTATTTAATAATAAAATAATATTTGAATTTAAATTTGTATACACTTAAATAAATCTTTAATAGACATCAATTTCAAGGATTTGTTTGGGAAAAATTAAATTATTTAGGGTGTTTTAAATAAATATTTAAGCTTTATGTGTACTTATTTTACTCAAATTCCTTTGTCTCATTCTACAAAATTTCAAGCTATAATCATGAGTGTTTATTAGCTTTTGCAGAAACAAAAGTTTGTTTGGTACTTGCAATAATGTTCATTTTTAACCTTTTTGAGACAATGTCACCAAATTCTTACTTTGGTCCCCATGGTCATAATTACATGTCCCTTATAACAATGTTTTTATTGCAGGCAAGAACATCAATTATTGCTTATTTACACACTTTTTTTTTGTTTTAAAAAATGGTATTTAGTAAAATTAAAATCTCAATATTTATAATATGATATACAAGTGGCATAAACTTTAGTTTATACAAATCTTTTAGTTTTAAGGGTTAGGGGTTTAGTTTAAGGTTTAGAGTTTAAGGGTTTGCGTTATAGGGTTTAGAATATAAAATTAGTATTTAGAATTTAGGATTTGAGATTTAATTTTTTAAGGTTTAGTTTTAGTAATTTAAAACTTGGTTTTATAATATAAAATAAATTTTACACCACCTGCGTATCAAAATTAAATCTTTATAATATATATTTGGTATGGATTTTTAATATAAAAAATGTTTTGGTATAAGTTTTTAATTTTCAACTCTGGGTTATACAAGCCTGCCTATTTCTACTATAAATTAAAATTAAACATAAATCTTAAAATCTAAATTCTAAACACTAACCTTAAATTCTAAACGCTACAACCCAAACTCTTAAACTTTAAACTAAACCCCTAACCCCTAAAACTAAAAGGTGTCATGTGTATTGAAGTTTTACTCTTAAAATAAGTTTGTCATTTCTCATGACTTGTCTAGGAGCCTAATATAGGTAATTATAAATTAGCTTAGATGTGTTAAAAAAAGGTAAAGGTGATTTCCATAATCAAGCCCAAATTTCCCCCACCAATTATTAAAGGTTGTTGGCATTGATCTAATTTTAGAAGTTTGTTTATATTAAATCACATAGCTTGAAAAAAGCAATAAAAAAAACTAAAGGGAACTATTAAATCTTTGTTAGATTTGGGGTTGATTGATATAGTTTAACCAACTTAGTAATTTTATTTTTATTGCAAATGTTTAACATTTTTAATGAAATTATATCATTGAATTTATTACTAGGATGTTAACATTTTTATTTTAATAAATCAGTAATTATAATTATGATTAAATAACAACATCAAACAAATTGTTTTTTACTCTTTTAATTTAAAACAAAAGTTAACCATTCTAAATTCATAAAAATAGCAAAGACCATAACGATTAAACAATAATTTATTTGACATTGTTGTTATAATATTTAAAATATGTAAGTTCAATCTAAAAGTAAAAAAAAAAATAGAATAATTTAAATATTATAATTTGTATAAAAGTAATAGTACTTTAACAGTAAATAAAAATTAAATAAGTTTAAACATTAAGAAAATTACAAATATATTTTTATAACAAATCAATGTCAACCTGTGTCAGCCTCCCGTTACAATTTCTCCCAATTTTATCCTATACACAAAACTAAACTTAAATTCGTTAAAAAAAACTTAAACAATTGGGAAAAAATATTTTTAATTTTAATTAATTAATATGAAGATAATAAAAAAATAAACTTAATTTACTTATATACCCTCCTTCTTTTCTTGCTTACAGGCATAAAAATCAACTCCATTTTGACTCTTTTTGCTTTCACTGGCTTGCCTTTTGTGTGTATTGTTTGTTCTTTGGTGATGGAGGAACAAACATTAGCTTCTTCTTCAGCAGCTGCTATTGCTGCTTCTACTACTCAGCACGATCTATCGGCTTCAGCTTCTTCTGGTGGGGCTCGCTACAAGCTTGTGGCTCCGGCTAAGCTACCGATCTCTAGGTCGGCTTGTATTACGATCCCACCGGGGCTTAGTCCTTCTTCTTTCTTGGAGTCTCCTGTTCTTCTTTCAGATTTTAAGGTTAGAGCTGGGTTTTATGTTTTTTGAGGTTGGATCGGTTTTGGTTTATGTTTGTTTCCCGAGAAAATAGAGGAAAGTGGGCTATTTTCTAAAAATTCACTGTTAAAATTAATTTATTTTATTTTCCCTTTTAAATAAGAAAAACCCAAGATGATTTTTAAATGATCGAGGAATTTAACAATGTGAGCTTCAAAGTTTTGATTTTTATTTTTTTAGGTAGCTTGTAGTGGGGAATTTTTTGGTGGTATGTTTTTGAATGATGTGATTGGATTTAATTTTCAGCTAAAGAGATGCTGCAGCGAAAAGAATGAGTTACTAAATTTTCATTTTTGTGCTCTTTAAAATGCTTGATTTTAAATTTGAAGTGGTTCATAATGTTCTTAAAGAGAAAAGAAAAAGAAAAGATTCCAATGCTTTGATATTTTAATTATTAGATAAATTACGAGATATGGCACCTAAGTGTCCCTTGATTTGTACATTGTGGAAGGAGGAATGAGGCTTTTCTATATGTTTATTGTGTTGTAAGTATAAAATCTTGATTCAACTCTTCTTATTTATGTATTTGTTCATAGCTTTGATTTACTTTTAAAATGCAACTGTTGTTGTTTTTTGTCATTATGAACTTTCCCTTTTGGTTGTGGGAATTGTGGCTTTATATATATTTGGTATTTTCAACTGGTTTTATAGGTGAGGGCATACTAGAGATTTTTTCCCATTTTTTTTAATGTAAGAATATGGAATAGATGTTGGTTGTGAGGTGGAGTGGATCAATGAATTGATGCTTGTTTGAAGGAAATTGTTTGATTTAAATCAAAGGATAGGTTTTTATTTAAAGTGTGGTGCTAGGTGGCAGTGAAATGAATGGGTGGAAAGTAGTTGGGTCAACATGAAGAGTCATGGTTGCCGGTGATTTAATGGAGGTTTTTATTTCATTAGTTAAGCTCTAGGTTCACTTAATGGATGATATAACATCACGAGTTAATTTGCAAGTTAGGAGATCGGTAGAGGTTTTACAAACCTGTTTTCCACATCTAGTGTGGGGTTAGCTGGAAGTACATGAATACTTTATATCTCCCCCTCTCCCTCCCTCCTTTATTTTAAGTTCTCTTATGCACTAAATAATCGTATTAGAATTAGTTTGTTTAGATTTTAGATTGATAGCTGAGTTTTGTACTTTATATCTTGCTCATGCGGATGAGAATAGTAGCCAGAAGTTTATCCGTTGTTTTTTATCGGTGAATGAAAGCGAAGTAGTTTTGTAAAACTAGATCATGTAATTTGTTGTTTTGCTTCTTGCTCTTCCAGGTAGAGCCTTCACCAACTACTGGTTCTCTCTTCAAGCCTCAGGCAGTGCATGGCTCTGTTGCTTCTAGTGCATATTCAGCGACTGCTGTGTGTTCCAATGCTATTGATGAAAGAAATTCCAGCTGCTTTGAGTTTAGACCCCATCCTAGATCAAATCTGGTAATTTCCTGACTAATTTTAATGAAGATCTTGAGATTGAAATTTAAATAATATTCTCCTTTTTTGTTTCATTCCCCTTGAAATTAGTGGACAATCAATTATATTTCCCTACAGCAATAGGTGTATGGTTAGGTGTTTATATGGAATCTTGATTTAGCATCCTGTTATTTTTGCTCTCTCTCTAGATTTTTGATGCTGACATCCTTATTTTTCGTTCATTATGTCCCGCTGCTTGTATGGTATGCGTATTGTCCTTGTCTAAAATTTTTTGCTTACTCAAGGCACCTGCAGATTTAAACCATCTTAGAAGCGAACAATCTCTGCAGATTCAAGGTCAATACCAGACTGTATCATTTAATCCATCAGCTCCAGTTAAAATTGAGATGCCTGGCTCTTCAAATGAGTTGAGTCTCTCGGTGCCAGTTCATACAGCTACTTCTGTGGCTAGTGTTCCTGCTGAAGTCGATGTAGACGAATTAAACCAAATTGGGAACCCAAATAGCGGGTTGCAGTCAGGGCAGTCTGATCATAGAGTAACCGGCTCATCCACGATATCTGATGATGGATACAACTGGAGAAAGTACGGACAGAAACATGTTAAAGGAAGTGAATTTCCTCGCAGTTATTACAAATGTACACATCCTAATTGTGAAGTGAAAAAGCTATTTGAGCGATCTCATGATGGACAGATTACAGAGATGATATACAAAGGTACACATGATCATCCTAAACCTCAACCTAGTCGCCGGTATTCTTCTGGAAATGCCATGTCTGTACAAGAAGAAAGATCTGATAAGGTGCCATCTTTGACTGGTAGAGATGGTAAGGATAATTAAAAACATTCAGTTTTTCTGTGTTTTGACTACATTTTACGAATGAATTAATCTTTTCTTTTTCCCTGTTTTAGACAAGTCATCCAACATATATGGCCAGATGGCTCATAGTATTGAGCCAAATAGTACAGCTGATCTATCTCTGGTCACAGTTAATGATGATAATGCGGATGATGTTGATGATGATGATCCTTTCTCAAAGCGAAGGTATTGTTATCATCACTGGAGGCTTTAGCTTTTTACTTGGGTTTTGTCTGCTTGCTAAGTGATATTATTGAATATGAGCAGGAAGATAGATGGCGGAATTGATATCACTCCTGTGGTGAAGCCAATACGGGAACCACGTGTTGTTGTACAAACTGTGAGTGAAGTTGATATCCTGGATGATGGGTATCGATGGCGCAAATATGGGCAAAAAGTAGTGAGAGGAAATCCTAATCCTAGGTACATATCATGAAGATTTGATTAAATGATAATAGTCATATGTTTCAACATATAGTTTTTACAACATTATATTGGTGGGCATGAAACTCCATTGGAAGCATGCTGGCTTTTGCGCATTGTCGTAGTCATAAATTAGAGAAGACAACGAATGTCTGCCGGACCTTCTATCCGGTTTGTGCTTAGCTATATTTGTTTTTTGTTATTTTGCTTATTCAATCCAATATTTTTAGACTTCTAGGCATATACTTCAGGATCCTTCTATTCAGTTTATGACTACTCTTGAGTCTTGACCATATTCTTTTATTATGGTTTATTACATTATTTGATCATATTTTTATTTTCTACTTACTTTCTATGTAGGAGTTATTATAAGTGCACAGCTGCTGGTTGCCCTGTTAGAAAACACATTGAGAGGGCATCTCATGATCCGAAGGCTGTTATAACCACATACGAGGGAAAACACAATCATGATGTACCTACTGCAAGGACCAATAATCATGATACAGCCGGAGCCGTAAATGCGCAATCAAGGATTAGATCAGAAGAAAATGGTGCCATTAGCCTTGATCTTGGTGTTGGGATTAGTCCTGCTCATGAAAATAGTTCGAACGAGAATCAGCAATTGCATCCTGAGCTCGTCCAAAACCACCCTCAGATTGGTGGTTCTAGTTTCAAGCCAGTTCAAGCAACTCCAATGACAGCATACTATGGTGTTCCTAACGGTGGCATGAATCAGTACGGATCTAGAGAAACACCAAGCGAAGGTCACCGTGTTGAACTTACACCCCTAAATCATTCTTATGCATATGCACAGACCATGGGAAGAATACTAACAGGTCCATAAATCTTTTAAGGCACAAGAAATAAAACACGGACAATATTTATTTTTTCCATCTTTTTGGCTGGTAAAAAGGTTAGAAATCTTATTCTGAATATATATGTACTGTTTCTATATATAGTTTACTGTCTGTGCCGATCTTGTAATTGGCCTACAAACTACTTTCTGCTGCACAATCAGTCTTTGTATTAACTTGGGAGTTTGTACAAAAGTGGAACTGGTATATGTATTATTTTTCTTACAGGAAAGTGTTGTAAAACATGTCCTCGAAATGGAATTTGTAAGAAACATGTTTTTCCCATCTTGTCTTATCTTTGGATAATTTGTGATTTATACATTGTATACCTGTATTCTTCTTGACCATTGCCTCTCAGATACTGTGCCTCAAAACAAAGCATTTTGATGGATGGTTTTCATACATTATCCAGAGAAAAAAAATGATTGCTAGAGGCTTTGGCTGAGACGTACACAAATGATTGACCAAACATTTGAAGAATTCAAGGCTAAGAAGGTTGATCTTGGACATAATATGATTGTTGATTGAAGGGTGAGATTCAGTTGCATACAACTTGTTCCAGGTACCCTGGTGTAAAGGGACAAAACATGCTATAATTCCTTTTTGTTGGGATGTATTTAACAGCTACTTTGTGTTTTGGTGCATGTGATTTGTGAACCCTCTGGAAATAACATTTTAGAACAAAAACGAAAAAAAAACATATTCAGTATTTGTCGCATTTTGTTGTCAAATCTTCATGATTGTCAACATGACTTTTTATCCCTTCACAATATCATTTGCATGGACAAAGTTTTAGTCGATTAATTAATCTGATTCAGGTATTGTATTTCTATATAATTATATTAAATATAAAAGTCCTCACGTCTGAATCTAAAATCATGCCGTTCCTGTTTAGAACCACAATGTTGGCAGGGGTTGAGTTAACAGTTATAGTCGCCATGCGCATGATTTTACATTAGCTTCGGCTTGCAGTAAATACATAAGCTTTGAACATATGGGTGTTTTTGTTTAACATCTTAGTAGGGTAGACATTATAAAAGCACTGTGGATAGAATCCAAAACCCTTTAAATTCCCCGGATTTGTCTGTTTTTAGCAGGGGTTGTTTGAGAAAGCAGCCACGTTGTGAGCCATATCTCCACTTAAAACCCAACATTTCTTTTACCTTCTCAAAACTGAAAGCTATGGCTTTGTCGTTGACAATGATAACCCTCCGGACTACTTACTTTACTCTCTTCATTAGTCAATTATAATCCACCATAAATACGAGGTTTCAATGTTAATGTCTGCGATTTACTATATTGTTTTGACATTTTAGTTCTTTTCCCCTTAAACTAATCGTTTTCAATTTATATAACAATACGAGCATGCAAGTTTCAAACTATCTCTCTCTGCCTTAGCTTTTCAAGTTAAGGAACCTGTAAAGAATCCATGTCAAATAGAGAGAGAAAAGGAGAAATGCTGGCAGCTTGGGTTTCTTTGAAGGAGAATGTCAAATGTGTAGGCAGGCTCACCGATGTGGTTGGAAAACCAGACAAAGCCTGTGGGAATTCAAGAAACCATGTCCCGGAGAAACAGCTTGTTCATCACCTCAGAATCCCCTTTCGAGAAGCACTCTTCAGGCCAATCTATCCTAAAACACAATTCTATGGTAAGTCTTCTCTCTTCCTTCTACTCACATTTCCTTCCCCCCTACAAAAGGACGGTCTCCGGGGAGCAACATGAGCACCCGCTTAAGACCCCACATTCTGCCTTCATAGCTTTAGTAATTTTTCGACTTTTCGTTCTATAGGCCTCATTTTCTATTTTTAAATTTTCACTCAGGCCTGAAAATATATGAGACAACTCTGTCATACATGCCACATGTTTTCATTAGTAGAAATGACATATGTGTTCCCTTGCATGGGATTTTGATCCTTTTTGCATGCAATCTGACCCTGCTAGTTTTATTTTCTTTCATTAGAGCTCAACATTGGTGACCCATCAAGGAACATCATCGAGTTGATCTTTCAAAGAGCATCAATGGTTCCATCAAAGCCATCATGGAAGGTCAAAAAGGTTCTAAAAGTGAAGAACTCCATTGAAGTTCTCAAAAGGTTCGAGGACTACAGAGAAAAAGTCATAACAAAATCCAACCAACAACACAAGAGACATCCAAGGAGCACTATAGATGGAAACGAGCTGTTACTTTTCTACGGCACTACCATGGCCTGCTGCAGGAAGCCAAAACAGGTGTCCGAGCTTTGCAGGGACCTGAGCTGTCGAGCATGCCGGATTATCCATTCCCGATTCGACATGGAATTCACTAGGAAGAATGGGGTTAGATTGAGCACCAGCAGTGAAGAAGTGAGTGATAATATGGTGTCTTTCAAGTTGAAGAACTTGAGAAGGGCTGTGATAGTTTGCAGGGTAATTGCAGGGAGTATTGCCAATACCATCGATGGGGCGTATGGAGATTTTGATTCAATTGGACGTGAAGGGCCTCAGTCTAACTTAGAGTATTTGATTGTACAAAATCCATGTGCTATACTCCCCTGTTTTCTCATAGTTTTTAATTAATATGTTAACGTTTAACCTAATTCACCCAATTGAACCATTTATTTCTATTTGAAGGTTTTGTACTTGCATTCAAATATTAGTATAGGATATGATTGTGAGAAAAAACTTCAAAAATATTTTTTCAAGTACTCTAATATGGTTATAAAATAATATATTAATTTATTTAATATATGTATAAATTTACGCACACTACATGTTATACTACTCGAATTTAGATCACCTAGTATAACATTTTACCTTTTACCACTGATACCACATAATACATTCAACTTAATATACTAATTTTCTCCATACAATATCTTTCAGATGTAGTGTAGTCATGAATAGAAATTTTTGTTCCTTCTCGGTGTCTCTTTTCGGTATCCCTATTTACGTCTCTACATTAAAAAATTATATAATACAATCAAATTAGCTTTTTTTAACAATTTTTACTTAATAAAATTAATGAGCACAAGTCAAAAGCTTTTAGAGAATTTGCAAATACAGATCCATAATATTTTTTTAGGGTGGACACAAATCATAAAGATCTCAAAATTTAAGGTGAGCACACATTATAAAATTTAAAGACTAATTTATAAAAATTAAAAAAATTAAAACTAAATGTATAAACTTTAAAAAATTTAGGATGAGCACGAACTCATCTAAAGTATACGTGACTCCGCAACTTCACTCAAATTATTTAAATGCTTAATTTTTTTATAAGGAAAATCTTTTAATAATTTTTAAAAGCGAATAATAATAATAATAATAATAATAATAATAATAATAATAATAATAATAACCCATCTGAAAATATCTAAAATTTCTAAAATCAACAAACGCTAATAATTTCTGGCCGACGTTTCAGTTTCTTAACACGACATAGTCCGACACCGTTTTGCTTAACCAACCCGTTAAACGGGTTAACCCAGATTAAAAATTAAAAAAGGAAAAATCAAAATAAAATAAAAATAAAAATCTTCTGTGACAGAGAAACCCCAGTAAAACACCACCTTTCATTGACAGCCATAGCTACAAGATAAAGCTTTTCGGTATATGCTCTCATCTATTTTCTAGGGTTTTCAGTATATTCTTTTTTTAATCACTTTGTCTCTCTCTCTCTCTCTTATCCCAAAAATGGCATCTTTAACTCTTCACAATTTCAGTCTTCTATTTTCTAGGGTTTTCAGTATACTCTTCTCCCCTTCTTCTTCTTCTTGGAACTTGAGCCTTGCTTTGAAGAATGGAGCTAGCTTCAAGAAAGGGAAGTTCTTGGTGTTTTTATCAACTCACTCTAATCCCAAAATTCTAAAATCTAATAAGAAGTCAAGGTTTGGTCAAAGGATTACTCCTTATGACACTGATGAGGAGGAAGAGGAAGATGATGATGAATATGAAGATGGAGAGTTTGGTGAAAATGATGATGGCATGGCTGGAGATGATTGATTGATGAATGTAAGTTCACTTTACATTCACTTTCCCATAATTAAAAAGCTACCATTTTTTATATTATGTTATTATGTTTAATTGCTGCAAAAAGTGTGTATGTGTGTAGAAACTGTAGTTAGAAATATGTGTAATTGGCCATTTAAGATGAATATTTGTAATATTGATATTTGGTTTGGCTGGTTTGATGTTCTTTAGGATTGGGGTGATAATTGTTTGACTAGCAAGCATTTTGTGCTTTGGTTTTCTGTATATTTTTTAGTTCTATATATTTTATTTCTGCAGAGTTGTATATTTGGTCTAAACTAAAATTAGAAATATATGTAATTTGTTATTCAAAATGCAATCTTTGTAATAAAAACATGTGATTTTCTGCATGGTATGAAGTTTATAGGATTGTAGAAAATGACCCATCACTATGTTTTTAGTTTTTACTGCATTTGCATTGATGTTAAGATATTATTTGGCTTGCATTTTGTGCTTTGATTTGAAATAATTGAACGATTAGCTTATGTTTTAGTTGGATATGGAACCGCTTCTTGTCTGAAATGGATGTTTTATTTCAGGATGACTTTGCTCAACCTCATGAGTACTTTGTTAACGGGAAGAAAATTAAATCGCACAAGGGAAGTGGTAAAGAAGGCATGCATGTGAATTTGTCACAAGGTTTGACATTGGTTTTTGAGTTTTAACAAAGAGGATTCATTTGTTTGTGCAGGAAACCGAGGACCGGAAGAAGAACGCAAGGGCTCGAAAGCATTAAAATCAAGACAAGGTCTTATCACCTCTGAACATGGTAATGATGATCGAAGGAAGAACGGTGCAGGGGATTTTTATCATACTTCTAACAAAATGAAGGAAGCTGGTACCTTTGGTGTGGATGAAGGAAGAAAGGTAATATAAGCCGTCAACTTTTGCTATTTTCCATACCAAATGGTGTAAATGAGCTTTCTATGCTTTCTTTATTGCAGATGGTGTCAAAGATATCTAAAGAAAATAGATATCAACAGCTGTCTGATGAAATTGACTTGGATAAGAAATGGTTTCCCCTTCTTGATTATCTAAGTACTTTTGGGCTTAAAGATTCACACTTTATCCAAATGTACGAGAGACACATGCCTTCTCTTCAAATCAATGTGTGTTCAGCTCGGGAAAGATTGGAGTACTTGTTGAGCGTTGGTGTGAAACAAAGAGACGTTAGGAGAATACTTTTGAGAACAACTTGAAGTCTCGTGGCTTTTCTAATGGGTCTAGGGATTCCAAACTCTGGAATAAGGCAGATAATTGCTCGTGCACATTCTCTGTTTTCATACAGCGTTGAAAATTCGTTAAAACCGACAGTGAGATACTTGATCGAGGAGGTTGGTATTAATGAACATGATTTAGGTAAAATTGTGCAGTTGAGCCCTCAGATTCTAGTTCAACGGATTGACATAACATGGAATACTCGCTATATGTTTCTCTCCAAGGAGTTAGGAGCACCCAGAGATAGTATTGTGAAGATGGTAAAGAAACATCCCCAGCTTCTTCACTACAGCATTGATGACGGATTACTGCCCAGAATAAATTTCCTAAGGAGCATCGGAATGTGTAATTCGGATATCTTGAAAGTCTTGACTAGTCTTACACAGGTTAGTTTCCTTGTAACTGCATGAAAACACTGAAAATTGTTTCGTCTCTTACAATTTGGTTTTGTTTCTAGGTCTTATCTCTGTCTCTGGAGGACAATCTAAAGCCTAAGTACCTGTACTTGGTCAATGAACTGAATAATGAGGTGCATTCTTTGACAAAATATCCTATGTACTTGAGCTTGTCACTGGACCAGAGAATTCGACCCCGCCACCGGTTCTTGGTTTCCCTAAAGAAAGCTCCAAAGGGGCCATTTCCACTTGGTTCATTGGTCCCAACTGATGAATGCTTTTGCCAGCAGTGGGCTGGAACTAGTTTAGATAAATATTTGGCATTCCGTCAAAGGCTACTACTCAAGGAGTTTGCAAAGAAATACGAGAAGTAGTGATAAGCTTCAAAGGTTCCTTCCTAAGACTAGAATCCATGTAGCAGATTGGTATACCGTCCATCCTCTTCAAGCTGTCCAGCATCATAGCTCTCTGTCCATAAACCTTGGAGTGATAAAGGAAATCTGAAAGTGAGGATTTGGAGCGAAATTCAGATTTTAACTTTCTAGTCTATGGTAACTGGATCTGGTACCTTGGTAATTTTAAGTCGTTTGGTTGGCTTGTTGTGCACTTAGCATATTTTTACAGAGTTTTCGTTGCCAAAAAAAATTGCAACAGTTTCTTCTAGTCCAAGGCATGCGGATGAGAGATTATACTAACTAATGGTGACAAGCAAGGAGAATGAACTCGAAACAACCTTCAAATTCAAGGTCAGTTACTTTTTATAAACAGACACTTTGAATTTCTCAACTAGAATAGATTTCCCTGTGCATATTGTACGAGTAGTTTTCCCTTAATAGAACCATCCATGCCACTTCCACACATGATTTTTCTTTAAGTACTTGTGTCTACCACCCATATGCAATGCATATGTGGATATTCCTCATGCAGTAACAAAGGAAGTATCAATGATCTGTAAACCATTCGGATAATCCTCATGCAGTAAAACTAAAATGTTCTTTATTTTCTTTCAAGTTGTCTATTATACTATGCATTGTATTGTTTTGACTATAAGTTTATGCTTTCTCATGATATGTAGATTCTGATGCAGGCTGACATACTGACTAATCAAGAGGGGAAATCCAGAAACAAGTTGCAGTTATCCTGTCGATACCTGCAGGCAATTTTCTTTTTTGCTTTACATTTTATGAGATGACGCACTCCATTTACAGTCAAGCCCTTCTGCACATCATATAAGTATTGTCTACCCTTGTGGATTCCACTGTGATTGAAGGGGTGAATGGTATCCAATCATTTCTTTTTCTTACTAAATTTTTAATATTTTGTTTCTTTTCTTACATCCTTATAACATGTAACATTGAACTGGTATCCTTGATGCACAAGTTGTGGATATTTTTGTTTCAATATTCCCCAATGCTTCAGCCTCATGTGAGTCAAGTGTTTCATTAATGCAACACAAGAGGAGACACATTAGGTAATGGATAATAAAATTCAATAGAAAGAGCAGAAGGGATATGTGACACTTTGGGGAGCCTAAAGGTATGGGGCCTGTATTAGACTCATAAGCTTGAAATCTGCAGAACTTTGGTCCAAGGACCTTTTAGGCCTATATTTCCAAAGCACAACTCCCAGATTAGAATTTGCTTTAGGTTTGGAGAAAAAAAAAGAGCAACGTTTTAATGTTCAAAAAGATAATTATTCACATTGAATATAATATTTCTATAAATAATAATATTATTATTTTAACTAATTGATATATTGGATTCCCGATTTTCAACGGGAACATGAAGACATGGACTAAATCCAAAAGCAATGAGTTATTGTTCCTCCAGATTTTTGGAAATTAGTTGGTAGCTTTTGCTGGTAAATCTCCACTTTCAGGCTATTAATAGCCACCCTCAATTGGCATAATAATGTTGCCGCCTATGCTTCTAATCACCATTTCCCAGTTTTCTTAATCTCAAATAAATTATTCAAAGAATTTTACTTTCATTATTTCATACTCATGTTTAAATATGAATATAAATAATAGATATTTGAGGTCTAAGAAAAAGAAAAGCTCCAAAAAAAGAAGTTGCACCACCCAAATTCAACGTTTCCATGATTTTGCCTAGCGCTAAAAGGCAAAGAGATAGATAGCCAAAATTCCCTGAGATATGTAGGGGGAGGGTAGGCTGCTTTTGAGGTTGTGCCCACTCTTCCAACAATTAAGTTCAAAGACGAGTGTTCCAACAACGACAGACCCATTGAAAGAATCCACTAACTATACCTTTCTCCTTCCATGCCATTTCTATCCAACAACTTCATGACAAAACACACAATATCAAAGAGGGAAAAAAAAGGCAGTCCAAAGACAAAGAAACGGATTTCACATACTGAAATTCGAACTTTAAACTTAGTGTGATCAGAAAAAGTGAAAGATAGAATGTTGAAAGTTGAAAATAATACAAGTATCCCCCACCAACAAAGGGACACCATCTTTCTTGAAAGGCCAATAGCACTTGGCAACAAGGCGACAGAGAATCAACCATCCTTTTATTCCGCAAAAAGAAACACTTCCAAATGCTACATTCCATCTCAGTTTGGACTTTTTTGAGACCCTTTTCTTCCTATCATCTATTTTTACCTCAACACATTGCCACATAACTCGCCTGTGTAACACCCCAAAAAATTCTCAATTCGAAAAACCCCTAGTTCTAAAATCCCTAAATTCAAAACCCTAGAAATTAAGAATTTAAATATGAAACCCTAATTAGGAAATTTTGGAATTAATTGAATTTTAAATAAATTTAGTGATCTTTCTATAAAGTATTGATATTAGGCATCTACTTTGTGAAACCTAGAAAAGAACAAGGACTTACCTTATAATTTATCCAAAATTATATGTACATATAAGTTCGGTTTCACCCTCTCTGCAGCCTTCTCTTCCCGGAGTCGGTATTTCCCCCGCTCTCAATTTATATTCGAAACACATCTTTCTTTTCTTTTTATTTATTTATTTATTTATTTAATTCAATCAAACCCCGCTGAGTCTCTGGCACCGCTCAATTCAACTATGTCTTCAGTTGATTCAAAGATCAACTATTCGAATCAGATAAGTATTCATTAAATTTCGTTAGATTAGTATTTAGGAATATTTTTTTTATTATAGTGATAATTGTAATAGTGTTATCGTGGGATTATTCTCATAGGTACCAATACTACTGGACCCCGTACTTCTAATCGCGAGAGACACGTCATACAATAGGTTTAGTTGCTTAGGCTAAGGTGTGTTCTCTTCCTGTGCCATATATTTGTGTGTTCTTACTGTGCTATATTCTGAAAAATAATGTTTTATATTTTGATTGATTTATTGTCTGATTGACTGTAATTTGAGAATATTTTAAAAACATCATGCATGGAATATTAAATTGTGTTTTTTTAAATTAAGTATCGGATTTTTGGAAAATGAGACACTCATAAGAGTTTAAATTTATGATTTTACTAATCATATCATGTGTCATGGGATCGGAATTGTGTTCAGAAAAAGGTGAGGGAAACCTCCACTCTGTATGATATCGGATAGTCGGGTATTGAGTCATGCATCGGACATCATAATATTATGATTTGGATTTATCAGATTTATTGCACATTCAAAAAAGACTTTATCAGAAAGTAAAAACACTGTTTTGTTTTTGTGTTGCTTGCACTTTAGAGACACACTAAGCTCTTTAGCTTACTCTCCCATAGTTTCTTCTTTCAGATACCCAGACTGATTAGGCGACTCGGTACTTGGAGCATCTCACATTTTACTCGGATATTTTATTATTCAGTATGAATTCTTTTCAATTATTTCGTATTAATGTTTTAACATATTTTAGAATATTTTGCAATTCGAACATTTGGGACATTTAAATTGTGATTTTGTTTCCGCACTCGTTTTCGGATTTAATACAAATGTTTTAACAAGCTAAGAAGAACAATGCTTTCACGAGTTTAAAAGTGGTAACTCTGCTCCCCTCACTATCATCCGACTCTAGCCGGTTTTTAAAATTCGGAAAAGCCCCAACAAGACTATCGTCACTATCTAGCTGAGGAACATCCTCAAGGTCTAAAGTTTTCTTATTGCCAGCAGCAATAAGAGGACTTATCCAAGAAAATGTAAGAATACTAAAAATACCAGCATTCGAATATGGAGTTACAGTATCACCCCCTTTTTTCAACTCTACATTACTAACATTAGACTCTCCTTTCAAAAGAGGCTCCTCAAGGAGGGTAAACGTAATTCCACCTATTCTTCCCCAAATTCCCATAATAAACAGGGACAATCCAGTAATAACAGAAAAAACATCGGACACTAAACAGTGGCTTGGCAAAGAAAAATGTTTTCTGAAAAGAATGTCTGTAACAAGACTATAACAAGAAACAGAAAAATAAACCCCCCACCAAATTCTCAACAAAAACGGGAACCTTTTCCTTGCACCGAAATTGATGAATTGACAATTCAAATACACATATGTTGCACCCCAAGCAAGTGCTTTTACTACATAATCAGAAAGGGTCACTAACTGATCCTCATACCAACCATTTCCATTCCAATAACCATAACTTAATAAGCTCAAGACAACATTAAAAGCTGAAACAAGCAAACAGAAGGCTAAGGTTAGCTTATACCATAGAATCTTCCTTTGCTTCGGCCGCTCCTTTGAACGTTCCACGCCAGTTTCTTTAACTCGGTTCGTTACCCATAAGAGTAACAAGAAAAACAATAAAACCAGGTGCAATGAAGCAGAGAAGCCATGAAGAAAAATGGGTTTTAGGAGAAAATCAAAATGAGAAGCTGAGCTCAGTAGTAAAGATGATTCAAAGGCAATAAGCTTCATCCTTTTTTGGGGGGTTTCTTCTCAAAGAATAAAAGAACTTTGGGGTTTTTACTTTCAGTAATGGAGGAGAGAATGCGGTAGCTTGAGTGTGTTAAAAGATATCGATTTCGTGTTTATATACAATGGAGCCAACAATATCGGCAAATTTGTAGGAATAATGGGAATTTAAGAAATTATTGGGTTTATAGGGTATTCAGCCGATTATTTTGAGAAATACGTCAAAATTTACAATGCACATGGCAGAATACCATGTGCACAATACGTCTTCACTTGGCCCAGCTTCATCTTCAAGCCGGCTTCAGGGAGCTTTAAACGACAAGTTGCAGGAGGTTACAGGACGCCAGAAAGACATAGCGTTGTCCTGTATACTGCATACATGCACACAGGCATGTGAAAGCTGGTACCAGCAGCCTTAATAATTTGGATTGTAAGGGTTGAAGCCATCGCCTTTATATATTGAGGTAATTGGTACTGGGAAGGGATAACCGAAATTTAGAGCTTTTAGGTTTGAAATTTTTTTTTGAGAGAGTTTTGAGTTCGATTGTTTTGATAGTATTTTTTTAAGATTTATTCAAAGAGACAAAAAGGTTTTTGAAGAAAAGTGGGTTGTAGATTTTCTCTGTTTCTCGAAAGTAAGTATTTTTTTTAGTTATTTTAGAGCATATTTACACGGTTTATCAATTAAATCAGTAAGTCTTTATATTTTTTAAATATATATTCGTATAGAAGACAATTGTTAAAATTAATAACTTTTTTGTTGTATGTATATTCGAATGATAATAATATTTTAGATATATTTTTGAATATTGGGGGATTTTTATGCCCATTTTTTAATTAATAGCTTTAAACTCAATTCGTTGTTTAATTTGTCAATTTCTTTTTTTTTTTGCGTATGCTAGTTACAAAATTAATTGTTGAAATTAAATTATTTAATTAATCAGCTTATTTAATTAATCGGTTAACATTATTTGTGAGTTTTTGTGTGATTCCTCTAATTTTGCCGAACCTTTGTTTAATTTATAGATTTTTTTTGAAGTTAATACCATTTACTGATTATATATATATATATTCAAATGATAAATATTTTTGTAAATTTGTTTAAAAATGTCATCTAAAGGAGTTTTGTTGTACCGTGGTCATGAGCATATTTCGTCTCATATTCATGAAGAACAAGTACGTAATTTAAAATTCATTATGTCATGTATAAAAAGAAATATTTGATATTAATAAATTAATTATAGGGTGTGGAGCATACCATCTGCCGCCGAGGAATGAAGATCAAGGAACCTTCTGAACACATAATTTATTATTTACAACTCGTCGGTTTTTATAATGCTTCATTTTTCCGTAGATTTAAGATTGTTCCCAATTTGATTACTGGATTATTTGAACGTTGAAAACCACAGACTCACACATTTCATTTTTTATTTGGCGAATGTATAATAACTCTAGAAAATGTAGTTATACAACTTGATCTTTCAGTAAATAAAAATCCACATAACAACTATAATGTTTTTGACTTTTGCATGCAAAATTAATTTTTGTCTACTACTTGAGTCGTTCTTCAGACAGTAACCCGACGGCTGGATGCTTGAGTTACCCACTCTTTTTGACGTGTGGAAGACTGGAATCGAATTTGTGATTTCTGAAACTTTGAATGTTGATTTGTCACCAAATGGGTTGATTCCGATACAAGAAATAGACTAATTATTCCAAATCATAAATTAATTTTTTTCTCAAATATTTGGAATTAGTTTTAGTTGATTGTTAGTTAACATTGTCGACTTGAGAATTACGAAAATGGTGAAAAGATTTGTCTTTTATTATACTATTTTTATTTTTTAATATGAGTACGTTAATTTTATTAAAAGATAAAAAATTTAAAAAATAAAAGTTTACAATTTAAGCAAATAAATTTGATTAAGATATATTCCTTACAAAAAATTAATTTCTTTAGATCATAAATAAGATCATATAAAGAAAAGGTAAAAGCTTTAACTTAAAGACTCGAAACAAAATAGATACAAATATCACTAAAGCTCGACGATAAAATGTAAAAACTAACAATATTAAAAAATAAATATTACAATAAAAATGCACTTTAACAACACAATTATTACAACTCAATCGTGAACAAGAGCGGTGACTGTGAGCTAATATCCAAGTATAGTTCAAGGTCCAAAACAAGATCAATGGGATAATCAAAAGAGCGTTTTTGATCAGTTGTGACAACATCAAGTCCAACCTTAATAAAAAAGCGGTTAAGCGGCCGATTAAAATACAAAATACGTGTCAAAATGCAGAGAATACGTATTAAAAGGTAACAAAAATTGTGTCACAATCAGGGACGGGGCAATTAAGCTCCTAGCCCCTCCCCCGACTGAGAGATTTTTTTACCTTTTGATCTTTTATATTTTTTTCGAAAAAATAGTATAATTGTAAATTTGCCCCCACTTTTTAAAACTTATTTTTGTCCCATCCTTAAATCCAAATTCCTGTCTCTTGTCACAATAATAAAGTTATTGAATTTAAAAAATAAAAACAAAAAACAAATAAAATTACGGGTAATTCACAACTAATATTAAAATTAATTCATCAGCTGCCCCCATAAAAAATAAAAATAAATAAAAAGAAAACCTTTTAGAGGCCGGAGGAAACTAGGGGAGCGGCTATACCAATTTTCATCTTGTTTTACAGATTTTTTTTTTATTTATGATTGATTTTCTGTCTCACTTCTGGTTGATAGTATAAACGACTTAATAATTTACTTAGGCCATGTTTAATAATTAATAGATAATTGATAACGAATTATATTAGTTGATAGTTGTTAGCTGATTATATAAAGGTGCTTGATAAAATTAACTGATAACTGATAGCTGTTTGATTATTTAAACAAACAAAATGACATATAAGGACGTGATTACGTTTAATACTTATTTGAATAGTTTACTAGTTATCAATATTTTGTATCTGTTGATATTAATTACATTATAAAAATATTTTTTAATATAACATTACTAAGCATATTTAAATGATATATATATAAATTTATTATTTATATAATTATTTTTAATATAATATGATTGATTATTAAATTTAAAAATAAATATAAATGAGTGAGAATAAAAAAACAAAAAACATTAGTTTATAAATGTCACAATATAAATATATAAAGGGTGTAAAATTAAAATAAAAAGGTTAAATTTAGGTTATTTGAAGATTTTGATAATTATTAAGGGTAAAAGGATCTTTATAATTTTTATATCAAAACCTCAAATTTCAAAAAAAAAAAACTCATATTAGTAGTTTTTTCAAAATGAAAGGTTTCACTCAAAATCTCTATTCCAATCTGATATTCACCAAACATTCAAATTAACGAATTTATCATGTCAAACCTTTAATTTTAGTTTAAACCGTTGTTTACCAAACATTACCGTATTTTATCTAAACTGACAATTCTTTATAAAAAATAATGTTTAAATATATAACAATCATTTCAAATTTCGATTGTTATATTATTGATTTATTATAAATATAGTTCTAAATCTTAAACTCTAAATCATAAACCCTATACCCTAAATTTTAACCACAAACTATAGATTCTACACTCTACAACCTAAATTCTAAACCATAATCTAAACTTCTAAACCATAAAATTAAAAGGCATAATTTACACAAACTTATGTATCAAAGTATTTTCCATAAATAATTGCTGCAATATAACCATGGTCCTTTCCCCATTTGTGAATCATAAATGGTTTATAGAGTTGCTTGTTATTCTGCTTTGGGCCTGACTCTTCAATATGCATTTATTTTGTTAGGCCGCTTGAGCCCTTGTGACTGCATTAAACTATGTGTTAATAAAAAAAATAGTGATCTTGAACAAACCCTTTCAAATTGAAATTTTGTTACTTCATTCAAATAATTTTGATTTTTTTAAAATTTTACATCCGATCTAAATCAAATCAATATTGTTAGAACGGATGAATAACCCAAATTTGGTGTAAAATCTAAGAACAAGAATGATAACGAAGACAAATAAAAGTATCCTCACAGGACAACACAGGTTGTTCCTTTACCACCCTGCGACTTAGTTTAAACATAATAGTTTATACGAATGTGTTTTTTTACCCGTATTTTATAATTTTAAAAATTATCATTTCTTTCATACCCGTATCCGTATATGTATTAGTGCAACATAATTATATTCCATTCCCTAACTGACAGTGCAAGGTAATGCAATGGAATTATGTATACTCCAATCAACTCTACTTATTTAATCAATTTAAATTTGTTTGCTGTCTTCTTAGCCAACAATATTAAATTCATTATTTAAAGCCTATCAAATTTGGCTGCCTTAAAATATTAAACTTGTTTGATTAATTAAACTTTTAATTTTTTTCAAACAATGATATCTCCTATATTTTTCAATCCCCAAATCTTTTATAAGGAATGATTTACACACCTGCATGTAGTTGTTTAAATTCAATGATTAAGAAACATGTTATAATCTTTCGTAATATTTTCTGAAAGTGAATATATTTTCGAATAAGTAGTTACACTATAAAATCATTCAACAGAGTTCTTTTTATTTGAATAGTCTTAGATTACAAGTTATTATATATTTTTACATATTCTTTAATATTTTGACAATACACACTTTACAGATAAAATAATTTGAATACAGAAACAATAAAATCATTAAAGAAAAAAAAAGACGGCATTAGCTTATTTTGTTTTACCAAATACATGAGAGGGACAACTTATTATGTTTTGTGTGTACAATAGGAATATAGGATCATTACTCTTACAGTCTTACATGGCAGCGGCTACGACATATACTGCAAGCAACCCAGACTTTTCTTCCTTTTATGATTCTAATGGACAATTTTAGAACCATGATATGGAGTTGGAACAAGAACAAGGTCATTTTTCCTCTTCACAGTTATGCCAAAAACCTCAGTCATATCCAGATCCTCCCCTCTCATTCCATTCGGCAACTTCCAGTCAAAATGGAACAACAGCTGTGCCAACGGAAGCTCGAGATTCGGTGTGGCGAATGTGATCCCCGGACACATCCTTCTTCCGGCACCGAATGGGATGAACTCGTAATTTGTTCCCATGTAATCGACTGAACCGTTGAGGAATCTCTCGGGGTAAAATGTTTCTGGGTCGTTCCAGTGTTTAGGGTCTCTCCCCAGTGCCCATGCGTTGACGAGGACTCTGGTTTTGGCCGGGATTTCGTAGCCGTTGATTTCACAAGCCTGGTTGCATTCTCTGGGGAGCAACAACGGCACCGATGGTTGAATTCGGAAGGTTTCTCTGATAACGGCTTTCAAGTATTTGAGTTCATGGAGACCCGATTCGTCTACGTTTCCTTTTGGTCCGAAAACTCGCCTCACTTCAGCTTGTGCCTCTTTCATCACCCTCGGGTGTTTAATCATTTGGGAGAGTGCCCATTCCACGGTTGTCGACGATGTTTCACTTCCCGCTCCAAAAACGTCCTGTAAAACATTTTTAAAAATTACATTTAATTTGTTCGAATATACTAGTGTGATTATACGACAATTACTGAATACCGACCACGATGACTGATTTGATGTTCTTGTCTCCCAAGGGGAACTCATTCTCCTCTTGAATCCTCAAAAGAACATCGACAAGATCTTCCTGTTCGCCTTGTTCATCGCCGCTTTTGACTCGCGCCCTTCTCTCCCTATGTTCCCTAATGATGTTTTCAATAATCCTATCGTTCTCCATGTGCATCTTCGTGACTTTCTTCTCCACACCATTTAAATACTTAAGCACCTTAATCGACGGGAAAAAATCCGACACGACGAACCCTGAAAGCAACTTTGTGAGTTCCGTGATGCTGTCGATGTATGTCTCTTGATCCTTGCATTTCCCCCCGAATGCAGCTCTGGCAACTACCCCATACGTCAACGAGAAAATCTTGGTGCTGAGATTCACCGGCTTCCCGCCGCCTTTGTGTATCGTCTTCACGAGATTCATAACCTCTTCTTCCCTTATCGATCGGAACGACTGGACCCTGGAGGCGCTCAACAGCTCGGTGGTGCAGACTTTACGAAGGTGTCTCCAGTAGTTGCCGTAGGGTGCGAAGGCGATGTTGGTGAAATCGTAAGTGTAGATTTTGGGGACGTCGAGTGCCGGCCTGTAGGAGAAGTTGATGTCGTGTGTTTTCATTACTTCTCTCGCCACTTCCGGTGAAGAAACGATGACCGTCGAGACTTCGCCGAGTTGGAGGTGCATGAGTGGTCCATGCTTGAGCGCCAAGTCTCTGAGGGTCTTGTGGGGTGAAGGGCTGGCGATTTGGTGCAAATTTCCGATGACCGGCAATCTCCTTGGCCCTGGGATTGAATTTTTGGGTTTTGATTTCTTTAAACTTCTGACTATGAAGAAGGAAACAAGGAGGATGGTGAAGAGGACTTGAAACGAAGGAAGCTGAAACTCCATAGCTGGAAAAGAAAAATTGTGAAGCTTATTTGGACATGACCTAGAATTTGTGAATTTATATAGTACTTGGGATTACAAGACAGGAGATACAAACAAACTTGCTTGTCTCACATGTTTGGAAGATGCTTACCTAAACATACATTTTTTTTATGAAAAATTACAATGAATTTTAATGTTTTATGTGGAAAGTCATTAGTTTGAATAGATCGTTACATGGATTTACATTTTAGTCCACTTTTTAATCATCATCGAAATTGAATAGAAAATTACAAAAAAATGAATTTCAATTTTCATAAAGAAAGTCAGTAGCGTTAAAGCGTCACCAAAGTTGAGTGTAAATTTGCAATAAATTGATTTTTTTTTCAAAAAACTTTGATAAATTTTAGTTTACATGTGCCTTTTAGTTTTAGGGTTAGGGTTTTAGTTTAAGGTTTAAGGTTTAGGAGTTTAGGTTGTAGAGTTTAGAATTTAAGGTTAGTATTTAGAATTTAGTGTATATGGTTTAAGGTTTACGGTTTATTTTTTTAGGATTAGAGTTAAAAATTTGGAATTTGAATTTTTATAGTGTAAATACACAGGCTTGTGTAAAATTAATTTTACACAGCATGTATATCAAAGTTTTATTTTTTTGTAAATGTATAAATTTATTTATTTAATTGGAACTTATAAAACGGATTGTAGCAGATTTTATTTTATACGGAGATTATTAATTTTATTAAAATAAAAATAAATTGAGAATATTTACCAGGACAGGTGTCCAATAGAGAGCCCAGTTGGGGTTGTTTTTATTTTTTATTCCCGGGTCGGCAAAGTTTATAAAAAAACAAAGCTATACTTGGACTTGAGGAACTTTGACTACCTACACCAGACTAATTAATCAACTTGAGTTCGAGTTAGCATTATTTTGTATAAATTTTATAAATTTAACATGGCCATATTTGGTAAATAATGGTTTGAGCTTAGATTAGAGGTTTGAGCTAAAATTAAAGGTTTGACCAGTCAAATCCGCTAATTAGGATGTTTTGTGAATAGCGGATTGGAGTAAACCCTCTAATTTTAAAAAAAAAAATTGCTAATAAGATCTTTTTGAAATTAGAGGTTTGACATGAGTGTTGTAAAGACTCTTTTACACTTAATAATTACGAAAAATCTCCAAATAACCTAAATTTAATATTTTTTATTTTAATTCCTCACCCTCTAATTTTTTTATTCTCACATATTTATATGTTTATTTAAATTTAATAATGAATTAAATTGTATTAATAATTATATAAATAATAAATTAATGCATAAATCCTTCAAATATGCTTAGTAATGTTATATTAAAAAATTAATTATCATAAATCTAATTAATATTAATAGATACAAAATATTGATAACTAATAACTATTCAAACAAGTATTGAATATAATCATGTCTTTATATGTTATTTTGCTTGTTTAAATAATCAAATAACTATCAGTTATCAGTTAATTTTACCAAATATTTTTATACAATCAACTAGTACAATCTGCTAGTCAAATCAACTAATGCAATCAGCTATCAACTAATATAATCCGCTATTAGCTATCATATATACACTAATTGCCTTTGTTTTTCTCATATACTGGTTTTTTATTGTGACACAATTTATGTTATGGTTGATATATATTTGATATTTCTTCATAATAATATCAAGAGTTAACATACTATTTCGTTCTTGAATTTGCTTAGTTAGTATGACGATTTAACTTGATATATATATATATTAAAATGATATTTCAATTTATTTTTTGGTTTCAAATTGAGATTAATTTTGATTTCCATAGCGTATTTTGATAATCAGCTAAATGCCTTAAAATAAGTGATAAAAGTCAAGTTGATATACTGAATGCATGAAGAAGATAAGTTTGAGTAGTAATTTAGACAAAAAAAGGTATAAATATAATTTTGAACCTTGAAGCCACTCGTATATCAACGTGATTTGAGAGGTTTGTTAATAGTTTTGTGAAAATGAAAGAAGGATTTGTTCAATCTTTTAAGGACTAAATTGAAATATTATAAAACATTAAAGGTATTCTTTTATAATTATGGACCAAGTTAATAAAATACGTAAATATCGAATGTCAAAAATATTATTATGCCAACTATTAAATAGTCATGTCATTCTGTCATAAGTTAATAATGTAGTGACGAAAATAACTTATCTCGAGTAGTCCAATAAAAAAATATATTTAAAAAAATTGAGTGACGAAAATAAAATAAAAAAACATTATCTTACTAATAACTCAATGATTGTGGCCTGTGGGTGTGGTTTACCTAAAAATATAAGTACCAGTTTGAACTTTGAAACTAAGTAGAGGTACTAAAGAATATATTAACCTTAATATTAAGAGTGGTGTATGCTTGGTAGTTGAGTCATGATTGCTGGCTACGATGATGACCAATAGAGCAGCAAATTCAACGCTTTGATAATAAAAAAATCAACACTCAACGGCACGTGCTAGGATCGCACACATGACTTGTGTGGCTGGAGTTTATAAAATTTAAGTTAAATTAAATTAATTTAAGTTATTTAAATTTTTTGTTTAAATTTAATTATAAATATTTATTATATTATAAATCAAAATTTTTCATGTCGAATAAAAATATTATTTTTTAAATGAGTTTTGTTTACCTTTAATCGCCACTTCGTGCAAATATAATACATGGAGAATATTATTAAATACAGCAGCTCAGTTTGAAGTCAATTATGTAGCCAAATAGTGTTGTAACGTTACTTCACTGCTTTCATGGCTGCTTATTTCGCTTATTTATTCTTTCTTTATTCCGGTCAAGCTGATGTAAGGTAACCAACTATTGGTCTTGGTTAAGATATTGACAAATCGATGGACTAATTGGGTGGGCAATTTTAAACATTAAAGTTTATCGAATGGGTCCTTTTATATATTTTCATTTTATCTATATCACTGAAATTTATTATATTTATTAAAAGATAACGTTATCTTTTCTGTAACTCCAAATTAGTAATTTCATATATTTTTTAATTTTATTAATTTAGTCTTTACAATTGATCAGATTAATAGTGTTGATCCTTGTTTTTAATTTCATCAATTTAGCCTTCAAACTTTTTGAATTGCATTAATGTTATCATTTGACTGTTGTTGACCAACATAACTGAAATCACCATTCGTCTTTTATCATGTTAAGTATTTCATCTTTAGATAATTAACAACCTTTGAGTTAATATGTTCGCATGTCATTTTCTTTAATAAATTAGTGACATCCAATAAGATGATGGTGATTGACGAGTCGATTCTGATGGCGTGACAATATTGTTGATGTAATCTTTTTAAAAATATATCTGTAATGTTAAAATAAATTACTAATTTTGAAACACTCCATTTGTACTACCACGTTATCAAAACGGCTCATCAACATCGACATGATAAGACAAGTGACAATAACGGTTGATATGAAAGTAGATAGCAACCAAACATACAAAACACACACACATATTTAACCACTATGTTAGTTAACGATGGTCAAAGGACGAGATTGACGTTGTTCAGGAGTTTGAAAGTTAAATTAATTTGAATTAAAAATAAGGGACAACATTGTTAATTTGAAATACTGTAAAGCTTAAATTGATGAAATTAAAAAAGAAAAACAAAACTATTGATTTGAGATTACTAAATGGTAAAATTACCCATAAATTCAAAACTATATGTATCAATTAAGTGAGTTGAGTGATCAAGTCGAGTTGGATTATTTGAGTGGTCTCAGTGATAAATGATGACATTGTTTCTCTTAGGTGACATGAATTTAAACAACTTAGTCTACACAACATATATAAATTTTCCAAAATACTATAAGTAAAAAGAACATATACTACCGTATAGCCCATATCAGAATATCAAAAAAAAAAAAAGCTTGTTTGAATTATTTTTTTATAGAGGATGGATTAAAAGCCATTATTAATTTATAATTACAAATATTTTGGATTTAGGTAATCAAAATTTAAAATTAGGATTATTTAGATTTATAACAGTTGAGAGTTTGAATAATTCCAATTCATGTTATTTTTTATTTTTATCTCAAATTGTTTAAACTTAACCCATGATATAAATTATAGTAGTATTTTTTTAACAAATAAATTATAGTATCTTGTAAGTTGCATAAAGAAAAGAGTTAGATTTGGTTGAATGATTTTCAAGCTGACTGGCTCAAGCCAATAGTTTAGTTAAATTTGGATATTTTAATGCCTTACTCGACTACACTTAAAATGATTTTTATATTTTTAAAATGTATAAAAAAGATTTTTTCTAATGAAATTTATGGTTAATTGTTATTGTATTAATGTGATAATTCAATCAGTTGACATGGCCATTAAATTTATTGATGTACTGGTTTAACTCTTTGATATGACCGTCTGCATGTGCATGCTAATATAGAAGGTTTACTTAATATGTGAGCAAAATTTGACTC
The DNA here is from genome assembly GCA_019671005.1 of Hibiscus mutabilis. Lineage (NCBI taxonomy): Eukaryota > Viridiplantae > Streptophyta > Magnoliopsida > Malvales > Malvaceae > Hibiscus > Hibiscus mutabilis. Next base: position 63,623 of record JAGYYJ010003089.1, read on the forward strand.
GAAAAACTTGAATTATTTTATTTGACTCAATGTAAAAATACGCGACTCATTTTGACTTGACTCGAAATTTCATAAGCTTGACTTGACTCGAAAATTTTTAAAATAAAGTTTGAGTTATAAAATAAAAATTCAAATAACTTGGTATTTTTAATAATTAATTGATCAATTTTTAAGTTCGAGACGAGTCTCTCAATTCTGCCTGATATAATATATATCACATATGAAAAATATGAAGAAACATATGTGTATATTGTATATGATTATAGAAAATTGTTTAAATGAGAACTAATTAGTATAATAATGTTATAAATATTTACAATTAAATTTGAACAGAAGCTCGAATAACTCAAAATGTTTTTACTCGACACAACTAGATCAAATGCACACCCCCAAACTTAATTGATTTTTATATAAAGTTCAATAGCTTATTTATTTTCAAAAATTAAATTTTATATAAAGATCAGAAATAAAAATATATTTATCAAACAATTTAATTACATTACATATTTAATTTTAAATCAAATGCTAAGCATATACATAATTCAAATATAACTCTTTCAACTTTTATTATTCAATTTATCAGGGATGGTTAAATATTTGGGGATGAGCGGTGATGGAGAGATGATGTTGTTATGGATCCAAAAACATGAAACAGAATCAATGGTTCTGCAAACCCAACCCAAGCAATCACTGAGTCGTCCAATCCAAAATGGCTCCATCTTTCCCATCTTCTTGGTATGCACAAGATTATAGTGAGATATTGGGAGAGTCTAAACGATAGCTTATAAAACGATTAAAAAAGATCAACTTGAATATTATTAAAAAGCTTAAATGAAAAATAAGTGTCAAAAAGTATGTTGTTTTTAAACTTTATGTGCCCAAAATTTTAAAAGTTATATTTTAGGTGCCCGACTGGTAACTATCGTTAAAAAAAAAACTGTTAACTAATACAAATTTGACACGTCATTTTTTATTTTTTAAAATTATTAATTTTCTAATAATTTAAAATTTTACAAAAAAATATTGAAATTCTAAAACTTTCTAAAATACTCCCTAAATCCCTAAATCCTTACTGCTACTGCTGCCGCCCCCACCTTTTCGGTCGCCGGATCCAGTTGACCATTTTCCCTCACTCGACGTCGTCAGAAAACGACGAACGGTGTGCCAACCGAACATTGAACGTCGAATGTGAAATAATCGTTTGTTTGACATACCGTTTGCCGATTTCTGGCGACAACAAGTTGGGGGGAATGGCCGGCTGGGTCCAACGACCGAACGAGTGTGGTCGAAGACGGCAGCCGGCAGCGACAACGGTGAGGATTTGGGGGTTTAGGGATTTTTAGGGCTTTAGGGACTGATTTAAACATTTTTGTAAATTTTGGGATTTTTTTAAAAACATTAAATTTTAATTTTTTTTTTAATAATTAAAAAAATCAATATTCATGCCATGTAGGGGTGTTCATATCCGCGTACCCGAAATTTTCGGGTACCAAAACCTCTGCCCGTTACCCGGCCCATATAAATGCGGGTACCCGTTAATTCAGGTACCATGTACCCTATTTATTTTTTAATATTTTTGAAAATCTGAAAATTAAAAAAATCACATAACAAACGCATAAAATTTAAAATTTCATAACACAAAAATTAATGATTCGAAGTTGCATGGTTTAACAACGTCTCCAATATTTGATGACTGTATGGTGTCAAAAAAGTAAAAAAAAAATCTATGTAGTTAAAAAAAGTAACTTACCGTAGCTCATTCTATAGATTATGTTTGATGACAATCATACTGTATAACTTGGAGTGTGCATGTTATTCGTAATTTATGTTTTATTTTCTCACATTGATTTAAAATACAATCATACTGCTTCAACTTTGCCACTCATGTTTAATATCAATCATATGGTGCAGCTCATCCAATGGATCATATTTTTTCCTTCTAATCTCATATTGGTAAATTGATATAAATATTTTTGATAATTTTAAAATTTAAAAGTACATAATACAAGTATAAAAAAGAATTTAGGGATTAGAGTAAAAATAATAACTTAAAATAAAAAATTTAAAAATAAAAAATATATAATAAAAATAGCGGGTCGGGTACCCGGATATAAAAAAATTTAGGCCCGGACCCGGCCCGAAAAAATCGGGTATTTTCATTTTAATACCCGGTTATTTTAAATGGGATAGTCAGCCGGGTCAGGTATTTTTGAATACCCCCGATGCAATGTGTTGCGTTTTAAATGGTATACTTTAAGCACCTAAAGTTCAAAAATGATATACTTTGGGTATTTATTTTTCATTTAAGCCTTATCAAAATGTATAATGTTTCAAGTTGTGTTGGTAATATTTTAGATTGCAACCTAAAATGTTATCGAATTGTATAACATTTAGATTGTGTGCGTAACATTTTAAATTGCAACCTAAAATGTTATCCGAAACGACTTAAAATGTTATATATTTTGATAACATTTTATGTTGATCGTTTTTAGCCGATTTTTAGACTACGGTGCAGTAGACTCACTCTGAGATGTGAGATGCGATTGATGGAATTTTTGACCAATTTTACTAGTTTATATTAATTATCGTTATTATTTAGGTGTACAGATGCATCATAATTAATTATAATTAAACATCTTATTTCAAAAAATATATAATTAAACATCTTATTTCAAAAAAACAACTTTGGCTGCATTCTCTTGGCAACAACGATAGGAAAACTGGGTGTAGACTTTCTTTTACGGGTTTTGAAACTTGTAAAAGCAAAAAACTTAAAATATAATATTTTTTTTAATAAAATTTTAAATATATTTCATAAACTTAAGTTTTAACTACAAAAATTCTTTAAAATGTTTACAAACATAGTTCATATGAATGATATCAAATATATTCATCCACTCACACCACCTAATATATATATGTATATATATATAATAGAAGCAAAATTATACTCATTTTTCATTAAAATAACCTTATTCATTCGTGGATAGTGGGCGGGCAAATGCGAGACAAACATATATGGGATGAGAAATATTTTAAATCTATCACCTACTCACTATTCACAGTGAATATAACTTTTGACATCCACATTCGTCCACTACCCAATCAAATTCTTACTTATATCCAGCCAACTAGAATGAACGCAATGCAAAATCCTCAAAATTATATTCGTCTGCCATCCCTAAACAAGGCCCCATGAGATCAAACCAGCATCATGTTGCAATCCTGTCTATCCATCTGCACCTTCCATTCCCACTACTTTTCCACACACATTCAAATAAAAATTCGTAAATGAATTGAATATACACGTGTCAAATACTAAAATACAAGAATACACAACAGAGGCAAGGCTCCTATCTTACTGGTTTCCTCATTAGAGGCAGGTTTCATAGATGCAAAGTAATTTTCTTTGTAACTAAGCTTAATTGGCCAAAAGAAATGCAGAAAACTTTGTTGATGTGATAGATCCAAGCATAATGGTTTTTTTGTTTTGAGGAAGAAAGAAAAGACCCCTATAGTAGCACGGATATGAGATGTGATTGGTGTGATTTTCGTCCAACTTCACCGGTTTATATTATCATTATTATTTAGGTGCACAAGTACAACCTATTTAATTATAATTAAACATCATTCATTGTTTTAAAATAAACAGTAGTTTATTTAATACAGATTTAGATGTTTCACCCCACATAGCAGTGGAACAAATATCATCTTCCTTGTGCAGGCTTCTAGGTAACAGTAATAGAAGCATGGTACGGACTAGGAACTAATACAAGTTCATTTTTCCTCCTCACAGATATGCCAAACACCTCCGTCATGTCAAACTCTTCTTCCTTCATTCCGCTCGGCAACTCCCAGTCGAAATGGAACAATAATTGGGCGAGTGGCAGCTCCACATTTGGCAGTGCAATTAATAGGCCTGGACATATCCTTCTTCCAGCTCCGAATGGGATGAACTCGTAATCTGTCCCCGTGAAATCCACTGAACTGTTCACAAACCTTTCAGGTTCGAACTGTTCAGGTTCAGGCCAATGATTTGGATCTCTCCCGATTGCCCATGCATTGATGACGACTCTGATCTTGGACGGTATCTCCAATCCCTTGACCTTGCAGTTTTGGCTACATTCTCTTGGCAGCAACAATGGGAAAACGGGGTGCAGCCTTAAGGTTTCTTTTATAACACACTGTAGATATTTGAGTTGGTGAATGCCTGTTTCATCCACATTTCCTTTGCCTTGGAATGCCTCTCTTACCTCACCTTGTGCTTTTGCCATAACTCTTGGGTTTTTAACCATTTCTGACATTGCCCAATCTACAACCGTTGCTGATGTCTCACTTCCACCGCTGAATATGTCCTAAAACAACATTACAAATAACATTATGGCCATTAAATTACATACATACATATCAATGCAGTGAAACTGTGAAAGAGAATGGGCTCACAAAGATGATGGCTTTGATGTTGTTATCAGTTAAGGGGATTAGGCCATCTTCCTGAACCCTTAAAAGAACATCAACCAGATCTTCCTTGTCTGCATCTTTACTTCTGTCCTTTATTCTGCTCTCTTTGTGGTCATTAACAATGTTCCCAATGATCCTATCGGCCTCCCCATGAATCTTTTCAACCCTATGCTTTAGACCCGAAATGATATCCAGGAATTTAAGTGAGGGGAAAAATTCGGAAATAAAGAAACCAGAGTTCACCTTGGTTTCTTCTGATATAGTAAATATGAAAGCTTCTTGATCTCTGCATTTCTCACCAAATGCTGCCCTTGCTGTTATGGCATAAGTCATTGCAAAAATTTTCTCACTCAAATTCACAGGCAACCCTTCCTTTGATCTGATCGTTTTGACGAGATTCAACACCTCCTCTTCTCTTATCGATCGGAACGAACCGACCCGAGCCGCACTCAGAAGCTCCTCGGTGCATATCTTCCGCAGATGTCTCCAATAGTTTCCTAATGGTGAGAAGGCGATATCAGTGCATTCATAAGTAGTAATCATGGCGACAACAAGGAAAGGCCTGTAAGCAAAGACGAGATCATGTGTTTTCATAATCTCCTTAGCCATTTCGGGAGAAGAAACGACCACAGCGGAAACTTGACCCAGCTGAAGGTGCATAATGGGGCCATGTTTGTTAGCCAAGTCCCGTAGGGTGCGATGGGGTAGACCAGGACCAGCGAGCTGGTGCAGGTTCCCAATCAAAGGCAGTTTCCGTGGCCCTGGAATCAACCTCCGAGTTAAATTCCTAGCTTTTGATTTCTCGATTGCCATACACATAACAAGGAGGAAACTGATGAAAATCTGTAACAAGGGTATGTCGAACTCCATTAGCGCAAGAAGAGGTGCTTGTAAAGACGAAAAAATAAAACCAAGTGATGGGAGTCACTGAGGGGATCTAAAGCCTGAATATCAAACTTTATTGTCATCTTAAAATCTGAAAATATCTCTTTGATTGTGACTATTTGCTTTTTTTCTTCAATTTTCTCAATTTCTGCTGACCACACGTGTTTCAGATATTTTTACTGGCAAGTTTCAAGTTGCACTGAACTTAGAAGTGATGTTTCGGTCAAAAAAAAAACTTAGAAGTGATGCATCTGTATGCAACTGTGCCCATTACTGCTATCCAATACTAGGTAAAGGACCATTTGCATCCAAGTGATAGAGATTGCAATATCCTAAATTCACTAAAAATATCCTGGCCAACGTCAAAATCAAAAAAATTTCACTATAACAAAATATTTGCAATACTTTATTGGGATATTTATAATATAATTAGTTTATTTTTTAATAGAATTTGTTTACCTCTCTTCTGTGCTATTTTTTTTATTCTATTAATGATTTTATGCCACGCATATTACTAATAAAATATAAACATTTTTTGAATTGTATAAACAATTAATAAAATAGTGAAAACAAATCATTAATACATAAGCCATAAAATTATTGATAAAAGATATAAAGGAGTACAAAAAAGAGATGGACAAATTTTATTCTCTATTTCTTAGCATCATAAACCATCTAAACACTTGAGCTATTGGCAAAATTAAGTCAATATTTCCTTTTAAGGAAATATTTAGAAAAACAACCCCAACTAAGATTATGTAGAAAAATATCCCTTGTAGCCCACGCAGGATAAAACTCGCGCTTAGATAAACGTGAGTTCTGTGTTGAGTGGGTAGGTAAGAAATAAAAAATAATAATTTGTCAATTTTTTTATACAGAATTCGCTTTTGGCTAATCGCGAATTTAGCTTACGTAGCCTGAAATGGATATTTTTCTTACCTCTGCTTCTTAGCTATCATCATATCATGTCTACTCCCGATTCTGTTTATGAGATGAAAAAATAACAACGAACAGGGTTTTGTACTTTGGCACATGGAGAAACAAGAGACAATTTCCTTCACGACTAACTCATCACTCAAAATCCCCCACTAGAACCTCCATCACTCGAACCTCACCGCAACAATACCCACAAACCCAATCACCGGTACACCCTTGCCTATAGTCAAGCATATCATCATAACCCTTTTTAGACTACAATAATCTTGATCATCCACGTTCAAGCACAAACTCAAATTCAACACTAACCCTCGAGCTGTCATCACGATTGTCACACACAATCAAGGACGGAGTTAGGATTAAACATTGAAAGAGACAAAGACAATGGTCTATTAAGCATTTAAATCTAAAATTTAAGAGAAAAAAGATCTTATTTGACTAATATTTAAACTCAAAAGGACCTCAAATGTTATTATACAAAAAAAATTCGGGAAAGGATCTTATATACATTGCTCCCGCTACACAACCACTATCAACTTCAAGCATCATAGACCATCATGATACAAACTAAATACAACCATCAATCAAACATAAACCCAAAGAGAAGAAAAGCAAGCAACAAAATTGATAAATGAATAAAAGAAGGAAACTTTTTTGTTTTCAGTTCTGAGTGTTTTGTCGGTTGAACAACAAATCCTAATAGTGGAAGGACGGAGGAGACAACAAAAAAGCACTTATCTATCTCGATACTATGATGATATGAGGGTCATATGTCGTGATAGACGAAGGAGAAACCTGAACATCTTTGCTTGTTTCAGAATTTTTATCGAGCTTGCGTAGAAAACTAACCAGAGAAGATGAAAGGGCCAGAGCTTTTTTTGACATTATCATTGGTCTCATTGGTCGGAGAAAGTGGCCAGAGCTAGGAATGGACCTAGAGGGGGCTGGAGAAGGCGGTCGCCCCCTTAAAAATTTAAAATTCATATATGATTTAGAACATTTTTATGTGTTTTTTTATTGAAAATCTATTTTCGCCACCATAAAATTTTATAAGTTTAACCCCTTAAAATTTTATAATTCGCCCCCTAATATGAAATCTTGCGTCCGTCTTTGGGCAGAGCATGATGACGACGAAAGGTTTTCCAATTCGAGTTTAAATAAATAAAATTGTGAAAGTGAAAGGAAAAAAAAAGAAAAAAATTTATCAGCAGTGACATTTAATCTTAAAATACGTATGAGAGACGATGACGAGAAGTTGACAACCATGATTTATGATTGAGAGAAAAACAAGAGTATTTTTGTTTAAAGAAAAAAATGAAATGAAAACTGAAAAAAAAAAAAACCCTTTTGTTATCTTATTTAGTTATTTATCGCGCTAAGTCAGACTTTCGTTATTAGAGTCATGGGAAACATTGATTCAATGAACAAATCATTATTTAAATACAATTTTTAAAATTTCAGTGTTCAAATTGAATAAATTTGAAATAAAAATAATCTATATAGTTGTTTATCAAGACAACAATAATAGTGATAATTAGGGCTGCTCGTTTTCGAGTACCTAGATTTTCAGGTATTTAATTTTTCGGTCCATTTTTGGCCTGCTTTAATTAGGTACCCGTAAAACTCGTGTACCGTTAAATTGGGTAACGAATATCTATATTTTTATCTTTTTTAAATTATCATACCTAATAAAGTTTGAATTATATAAAAATAAAAATTTTAGAAATTTCAGATTTTTTAGGGAGTTCAATTGACTGGACGTATTATTCCTAATAAAACATAAAATATATTTCCTTGCTATTCTAACATCTATTCCGTCTTTTTTTATGTTTTCTTTTCTCATTACTTACCCCCCTTGCTAAACCTTTTAATGTTTCCTAAAAACAAAATCAAGTTTTGCTGGAGCAGCAAGACAGAGACGGTGTTGATAAGCTAGGAACTAAGCTTCTGGTTGCCACACTTATGAAGATATATGATCCACTGCAGAAAGCTTATGGTGGTTGGTAACATGTTCAGCTCTCCATTGTTGAATGAAAAAGATCTTTACTAATTAAGAGTGATAAAAAGTTGGTATTCCAGTTTATGTTCACCATTTCCAAGCTATCTGTTTATAAAAGCAAAGCCAGACATAGTTTGCAACTCTTTTCTAAAAAAATCATACCTAATAAAAGTTTTAATTATATAATAAAATATATTTAATAAAATATAAAAATAACAAGGTCACCGGAAACCTGATTATAGGTGTTTTTGTAGCCGGAACCCGACCCGTGAATATGAGAATTTTAGTGGTTGGGTACCCGACTCGAAAAAAAATTCTATATAAATACTCGGTAATTTACTTTCGAGTAGTTAAATTGGGTGTCAAAACCCGTTTTTATTTGGGTAACCTGAATCCAAACCCAAAAGCCCAATTACAACCCACCACAATACACGACCTATAACCCATTAACCCTAAAAAATTAATTAACCCAAATACCCAAACCATTTACCCAAATCCTAACTCAACCCTAATATGGCCTAAAACCCAATTTAACCCTAAACACACCTGCCACCGCCGGTGACAAGTCCAAAACCCAATTCAGTTCAATCCCCGAATCCCTAGTCTAATCCCTAAATAATCAAAAACCCTAAAAATTAAATTAAATCCCTAAAAACATAATCTGCCAATAGCCCTATCAATACCCCAAATCTCCCATACCCCTTATTCGGTCACCCCATGCCTTGCTCTCCTGCAAAAGCCTCAAAATCTGGCCTCCTTCATTGATCTGCAGATTTAAAAATAGGAGGAGTTGTTCGTTTTTTTGTTGTGTAAAATCGGTTATACATGAACCGAAATCAAAATGTAAAAAGGGGTTTTTTAGGGGTTCCATTCAAAAATTGTAAGAGTATATTCGAAAAAAATTATATTTTTTTTGAATAAAAATACAAGAAAAATTCAAAATCTCAGAGAAAAAAAGGATTTCATCTCGGAATCAAAAATATTTTAGTTTTTAAAAACCAAAATCGTGAAAGAGATTCTTCAGTTTTAAAATCAAGCTTTGTTTTTGTTTCAAACTCAAAAAAAGAAATAAAAAGGGAGGGTTTCCAATATTTACCTTCGATTGATAGAGAAAAGTTGAGGCCTTTCACACGGTCATGTAGCCGTCTGCACCGATCTTCGCCGCGAGGCACTATTGTCGATGACCGGCGCAAAGGAAAAAAGTAGCGCCGCCGGATGGTTGAGAGAAAAAGATGGGATTAGGGTTGTGTTTAGGTTTGAAATATTAGGGTTTCTATTTTATTTTTTTCTTATATATATATATATATAATCTATTTTAACAAAAAAGGATAACCTATTTTAAATATTAGGGTTTCTATTTTATTTTTTCTTATATATGTAATCTATTTTAACAAAAAAGATAACTTATTTTAATTAAATCGGTTGATCCGAAAACGACGTCGTATAAAGTTTCGACCTGCGCATTTTGGGTTAATGAGTTAATTTTACAAGCAATTCCTTTTCCTTTATCCCGCATCCATTTTAAATTAGAGGACAATTGCACTTTTGGTCCAGTTGTTTTATTTTTACTTTTTTTTTCATTTTTCTTTATTTTTTACCTTGCATTTCTATTTTTTTTAATATGGTCTTTTTCCAGATTTCATTTATTTTCTGTTTTTTTATTTTATGCACTCAAATTTCCGTTTCTATATTTTTAGCACCTTTAATTTATATTTTTACATTTTGATCATGTCGTATATTTCATAAAGTTATATATATTTCTTTACATATTATAATTTGATTGTAATAGTATATATATATATATATATATATATATATATGCAGATCCTTTCTATATATATGTGTACTAGTTTTTATACCATATAATATATGTATAGTTATTGTGTATACTAGTTTTTATACCATATAATATATGTATAGTTATATATACATACAGTCTAGCATAGATAATTTATATCATTATCTTATCTTATATTATATACGAATCTTTATTTTTACACCATATTTAATTTATTTATTTATGTTCTACGTCCTTATCATTTATTTATCATTTGTTAGCATTATATTTGTTCATACATATTTATTGTTGGCATATTTATTTCACCCATGCATTTTTAATTGTTGTATTAGTTAGGCTTCAAAATTTCGGTATCCTATTGGGAGTGTCGTCCCGGGCATCATCTTCTTTAGGCATCGTATGTTACAAGATTTTTTACATATTCGAATTATATGATCACGCATTCATGTGTTTTTAGGGATTAATAATTAAATTAGATCAAATTTTAATTTTTCTTTACAAATACGATACAAACTTTAGGTACCGATTTTTAGGCGTGGTGGGGATGCGAACCCTTCCCCACTCGTAACCGACTCCCGAACCCATTAAATCTCTGATTTTGTTTTTTGGTGTCTGGCTTACCTTATCTAAGTGACCGGTGACGACTCCATAAATTTAATTTCAAAATCAATCCGATTCTTCCAAGTGACACCGGGAAATATAACGGATTTTTTTAGTTGCTACATCAGGTCAGTCAAATCGAATATTTTTAAACACCCCTCTAATAATAATAATAATAATAATAATAATAATAATAATAATAATAATAATATCCGTTTGTGTCAATGACACATGACTGATAGACAAGAAGAATCTAAACTACCATTGTGCGTTTGATACCTTTTGTCCCAAATATCAATTCCTGGCTGGCAGCGATTGGAATCTTGTGAGATTTTATTTTAAAATGTTTTTTTTTTCAATTTTCCTTTTAGTTTTACTCAAGGAAAAGTTGTATTTCTTTTGTCAGAAGTTACAAACATTATTGACCTAATAAAAAACAACAATAGCATCATCAGCCAAACGTTAACGTCGTGTAGTGGTAAAGATTTGTGTTCTTATAGTAGTTTTATATTAATTGTAAAAAGATTAACAGGAACAAATAAAAATGAAACCAGAAATACAAGACGTTAAGTTTATTTCGTCATAACACAGTGAGACCAGGATAATATAGTATGAGGGTCTGCCATGGGATGAACTCAAAATTTGAGTTGAACTGTTCACAAACCTTTCAGGTTCGAACTGTTCAGGTTCATCCAACATTTGAATCTCTTTGCCCTTGGAATGCGACTTTCTTTATCCAATCTTGACCTTGTTTTGCATTTTTGCCAATGGGAAAACTCTTGGGTTTCTTTTTAACCATTTCTGTTTAACATTGCCTAATCTATAACTCTTGGGTTTTTAACCATTTGACATTGATGTTGCTGATGTCTCACTTCCACCGCTGAATATGTCCTAAAACAACATTACAAATAACATTATGGCCATTAAATTACATACATACATATCAATGCAGTGAAACTGTGAAAGAGAATGGGCTCACAAAGATGATGGCTTTGATGTTGTTATCAGTTAAGGTGATTAGGCCATCTTCCTGAACCCTTAAAAGAACATCAACCAGTTCTTCCTTGTTTGCATCTTTACTTCTGTCCTTTATTTTGCTCTCTTTGTGGTCATTAAAAATATTCCCAATGATCCTATCGACCTCCCCATAAATCTTTTCAACCCTATACTTTAGACCCGAAATGATATCCAAGAATTTAAGTGAGGGGAAAAATTAGAAATAAAGAAACCAGAGTTCACCTTGGTTTCTTCTAATATAGTACATTCACCTTGGCATTTTTCTTCTGTTATGGCATAAGTCATTGCAAAATTTTTCACTCAAATTCACAGGCAACCCTTCCATAATGGGGCCATGTTTGTTAGCCAAGTCCCGTAGGGTGCGATGGGGTAGACCAGGACCAGCGAGCTGGTGCAGGTTCCCAATCAAAGGCAGTTTCCGTGGCCCTGGAATCAACCTCCGAGTTAAATTCCTAGCTTTTGATTTCCTGGTTGCCATAAACAAAACCAGGGGCAGGAAGAAGGCGAGGAGAACCTGGAATAAGGATATCTGGAACTCCATTACTATCAAATGCGTTAAGATGATAAGTTATGGAAGAAGGAAGTTAATTTGTACTGATCCTATCCTTGAACCTCCATTAAAAAAAATAAAGTCATCTTTTATATTTAAATATAGATTTTACCAAAGTCGAAGTCGATGCTCGATTAAATATTAATTTCAAACGAGTTCCAGCTTTGCACGATCGCCAAAATAGTTCACATTATTTTGTTAAGATCACAACTTGGCAGACAATTTTTTGTTGTTGTTATTTTCTATGTCTTATATTAAAATATTAAATTTTAAAGTTTAAATTTTAACCTTAAATTTTAAAGTTTAAATTTTAAATTTTAAATTTTAAATTATACACTTTAACTATAATTTTCTAAACCATAATCTTAACCTTAAATTCAAATTTTAAACCTTAATTCTAAATTTTAATTTTAATATTTTTAGTGCAAAAACATAAAAAAATAAATTGGACAGAAAGTTTTTATTCCAACTTGACAATCTCAACTGCTTTAATGCCATTATAATTAGGGGTGTTTAAAAATATCCGAGCCGACCGATCTGATTCGATTATCCGTTGATCTGATCTAAAAATTTGGATATCTGATCTGATTTTTATTTTCAGATTGGATATTCGATCTGATATTAAAATTTTCGGATCGGATACGGATTGCAATATTTCAAGTTTCGGATTATCCAAAAATTATAATCGGATTGCAATAATTCAAAATTTCATAAATATTAATCTTGTTATATTTAACAATTTGATACTTGTTATATCCAAAAATTAAAAAAAAAATCATATATGTGAATCTTATTATATTTAACAATTTGTTATTTGTTATATTAGAAATTCAAAAATTTTCATAAATATAACCTTCAAATTCAAAAAAATAGTTAAATCAAATTATATTTCCGGATAATCGGATATCCGAATATCCGATCCGAATATTTGAATATTTGATTTTTTTGAGATCGGATACAGATCACTATATCGTCAATCCGAAAAACCAGATATCCAAAAAAACGGATATGATCCGATTCGATATTCGACAATGAACACCCCTAATCATAATATTAATATTTTAGAGCCCCTTTGTTGTTTCCAAGAGTGTACAATGCCTACATGTTTTCTAATGTATAAGCCCGTTTGTTTCAGTGAAAACTATTTTCGAAAAATGAACTATGAAAAACGAATTACATTTTTTTGTAAAACTGATTACGGAATCTATCTTCAAGTGTTTGGATAAAACTGTATAAATAATTTTTTGTTGTTTGATAATTTTTTTTAAAACAATTTTCATAATCTGTTTTCAGTGAACACACTTTACAAATTTTATTAATTTTTTTATTGAGTTAATTTATTGTTGTCAAATTATATTGTACAAAGTTTTGAATATATATATATATATATATTAGAATGTTTTATTTTTATAAGCACATCAAATTAATTGCCTTTATACTTTTACTTATGTATATTTTATAAGTATAATATCTTTATATTTTATTCATTAGTATTTTTAACCCTATCTTTATCTTTAAATTTTTTGTTATTCTTAGAGTCTAATTGATTATGTACTCTTAATACTTTATTGAAAACATTTGCTTCTTCTATATCTACATTGAAAGTGAACAAAGATTGAATATTAATACTTAATAAAATATCACAACAATATATTACATAAGTAAATAGCAACAAGAAAGACAAGCAGATATGTAAATCCAGTTGAAGTAAATAGAGCTTTTACCAATAATAATCATATGTACAATGAGTACACTCATATGGTTGACCAGAACTATTCAAATGCATGTCCCACAAGACCTCCATAAGAAGTTGATTTTTCAGGTCTATTGAATCTAAGCAAGAATTCAATGGAGGCAAGTTGATAATGTCATGAAGATGATTGTTGCAGGCAAGGCCATGATCCCAGTTCCAACAATTATTGTTGATCAATTGAATTCAATTCATCATAACTAGCAGCTTCATCTTGTTGATTAGGCAACAGGGGAGCTTTCTCATCAACAACATGTTTGCTCCTCCGTGACTTTCTCTTCTTTGTTGTTATATCCCCAATTATCTTCTAAATCACCTAAAACTCTTCAACACACTGCAATTTTATCCACATAAAACATTAATTCATTAAAATCAAAACCAAAAATAAAATAAATTAGGGAGGAAAACACCGCAATTCTATCCTTGAATTCTTACTCAAAAATCTCTTTTCTAACTTTAAAATTCAAGAGCAAGAAGAATTAGGGAGAAAAATGAAGAAAACCCCCTTCTGCTCCCATACCTCACGTTTTTTATCTAAGAAATTCCATACCTCTTCTGCAAAAATTGTAATAACCAAACACAATAACCCACGTACTCATTCGTAACACAAGATCATGCAAATTACCCAAAAATGAAGATAAAAGAGGGTTTATACCTGAAAGCGAATAACGAATTCTTCTTCTCTATCAACATAAAAATCATTGAATTTTTCAAGCTCTTCATTCAGAATCCTAACAAACCAATCTTGTGAATCAGGCCAAGGGTGTTGATGGTCAGAACCGATGACCGTAAAAACGGTGTTGGTGACGTCAGAAAATACATGTCGCCGATGGAGAGATGATGGTGCTCAGAACAGACCTTCCCCATATCTTTCTAAAATACTATCAGGAAAGCTCCATGGAATCACTACTTTCTTTCTCAAGTATCAACATTATCTACATGACATGTTTTGTTTTTTCACTAGAAGTTGGTGGTGGCCGTGACTAGTGTTAAAATTAGTGTTCTTATATTATTCAAATTTAAATCTAAGTGTCAGATACGAATATATATCTAACACGAATATGTTCAAAAATGATAATAAAGAATGATAGAGTAAAATTATAAATAATGTAAACAAACAATCCTTCAAGCAGATAGCAATAAAATGGGATAAAATAGAACCTTTTTTATCATCAAATTGAAAAAAGAAATAAAAAATAGATTGTTTGGACCATATAACATCAACGCATTAGCCAACCCAATTCAACATAATAAGTGGTAACAAAGATGTGCGCTATTTATCAATGTCTCGCTCCCTCATCTCAATACTTCTTTTTCGGCTAAAACTTTATTCAAATGTCAGAAGTAATTAGTGAAAGATTTTAGAGTTAATTGCACTACACGTCCCTAAACTTTGATATTTATTTTAAATTGATCTTTAAACTTTAAAATATTCTAATTTCACCTTCAAAGTATGACATTCATTCTAAATTGCTCTTCAAACTTTTTGAATGTTATAATTTCGTCATAAAATTATTGTTTATACTACATCATAATATTACATAATACACATCAGTGTTTCATGACAATTAAAAATTTTTATAATAATTTTATTAACGTAAGATACGATTAACGTATATTGATAATTTGGGGATGAAATTGGAATATTCAAAAAGTTTGAGAACCAATTTAGAATAATAGTCATAGTTTGAGGATGAAATCGCAATGCTCAAAAGTTTGGAGACTAATTTAGAATGAAGGTCATATTTTGAGGATGAAATTAAAATTTTTTAAAGTTTATGGTCCAATTTAAAACGAGTATCATAATTTGAGGACGTGTGGTACGATTAACTCAAGATTTTATCACAAAATCCTACATAAACAAGAGATTGTGATTCCATTTATGATGAATTTAAAAAAGTACATCATAAATACAAAAAAGAAGTAACAATAAATATTATTATTATTATTAAATATTCTACTTACAGCAAAGCTGACTTCAATAAACAGCTTAAGTAGGCCGGTTTAGCAAGCATGGGATCAGCTAGAAACTCTTCCATTTGCTAAAGGAAAGAACTTCAATTCTTTCTTATAACACAAACAGAAAGGCTCCAAAGCAAATAAAAAGGAAAACTTATTAGCCCTCTAAATGACATAATCCGACCATTCAGTAATGTGTGAAGTATGATCCATGATCAAACTTGGAATCTTGTCAAGCCTAATGGGGTTCTCCTTCAGTCTAGCCGGATTCCCGACCGCGGTAGTCTTCGGGGGCACTTCCTTTAACACCACAGAGCCAGCACCAATCTTAGCTCCATCACCAATCTTGATGTTCCCCAAAATACAAGTGCCAGCACCAATCAAAACCCCATTCCCAATCTTTGGATGTCTATCACCACAAACCTTGCCAGTTCCCCCTAATGTCACATTATGCAAGATTGACACATTGTTTCCAATAACAGCAGTCTCCCCAACAACAACTCCAGTAGCATGATCAAGAAATATACCACTCCCAATCTTAGCCCCAGAATGAATATCAACAGCAAAGACCTCAGACACCCTATTCTGTATCAACAAAGCCAGAATTTCCCTCCCTTGGGACCATAACTTATGTGCTATCCTATGTGCTTGACATGCAAGGAAACCTTTATAATTCAAAAAGCAATGCACATAACTTGTACATGCAGGGTCTCTTTCTTTAACAGCTTTTAAATCTTCCTTAACAGCTTTTATGATTCCATTATCTTCCAAAACGACCCCTATGAAAATATCGAATAAAGTACAACTAGGAAGACTTGAATGGCTTAATTTGATAGATAAATGATTAGCTAAAGCACTTTCTAATGAATTCTGAGACAAAATTGAGCTGTAATAGTAATTTGACAAGATGGGTTCTTGCTCAGAATCTAACCTTGCTTCTTCGTTTATTTTCAGCCATAAAGAACCAATCTCTGCCTCTTCTTCTTCTTCTTCTTCAAAAGAAAAATCAGCAATTTTTCTTGTGTGGATGAAATTTGAGTGGTTTTCACTAAAGGGTATGCTGGAAACATGGTCAGTAAAAGTGGGTCTGCAGAAATTTACAGACTTGTAATGGTTTTCTCAGGTGGACACCTGTTTGGACACTGGGAAACTTGGGATTGCTCGGTTTTTCTTGAGTTGTCGATGCAGGTAGCCATGGATTGGAAAAGCTTGGATGATAAAATTGATGGAGAAGAATGTGGGTGAGAAAGAAGAGATTTGTTGGTATCTACAGGAAGAGGCAAAGGACGAGGTATCCTCAAAAATTTCATGGAAAATTGAGACTTTAGAGGAGTTCTAGTGTAAAAATGGTCTTTTGAAATATTTTTATATTTAAATATTTTTTTATTCAATTCATCGTACTTAGGGGCGTAAATGAGCCGAGCTGAGTTCGAGTAGTGTTGAGCTCAACTTGGCTCGTTAACAATTTGAGTCGAGCTTGAGCTCTCTCAACACAAGTCGAGCTTGAGTAGTATTGAGCTTGACTCGGCTAATTAAAAACTCAAGCCGAATTCAAGTATTGACCGAGCTTTGATCTATTATAAGACTCCAGTAACTCGCGATCTATCTTATCTCATTTAACCCTATTCATAATGTTATTATTATTATTATTATCAAACAACATACATTTTAGTTCACTTTAATTTTAAAAAATTTAATATATTATATTTTCGAGTTGCTTGTGAGCTTTTCGAGTATGGTATTGAGTAGCTCGCCTCAGCTCGTACAGAACTTGAGCTGAGTTCGAGTTCGAGTTGAGTTCAATCTAGTCGAGTGTTGATCGAGATTTGACCGAGTCGGACTCGATTAGCTCTCAATCTGTCTCGTCTCATTTACAACCATAATCGTACTCAAATAGGTTTGAACAATTTTATCTATAAAGTATATGTTTTATCAAAGAGTTAAAGAAAAGTGTATACGCACATTATTTTGTAATTTTAAAAAAACTTTCGAAGTAAAAAGGTATTCGAATAAAAACCAAAATTTAATATTTTTTAGATGCAACAAAATTCATGAAAGTAAGTTAAGCAAAAAGATAATAATTAAGATTTCTTTTAATAATTTAATATATTAAACAGTATCCACAAATACTAGTCTAGCTGATAATAAATATCCTTTATCATATTGTCACGTCTGAGAAGAGGCGGGGTCATTAATCCTACATCGGAAAGGAAAAAGGAGGTCTTGGGATATAAATACTGTGGCGTTGCACATCTTATCAGACATGTTTTTTGGGAAGAGGGTAATGGCCCCGTGACAAGTGGTATCAGAGCGACCCTTTGACTGCCCGATTTCACGCCGAGCGCCCATGAGTGGGGTAGGCAGGGTGGACAACTGTGACAAGGTGGCCCATCACGAGAGCGGAAGCTCGTGACGAGAGCGTCACGAGGTTGAGTGGAGGAGAATGTCACGCCTGAGAAGAGACGGGGTCATTAATCCCACATCGGAAAGGAAAAGAGAGGTCTTGGGATATAAATACGGTGGCGCTGCACATCCTATTAGACATGTCTTTTGGGAAGAGGGTAATGGCCCCGTGACAATATCAAGGTTTAAAGTATTTAAAATATTTTTAATGGACCGCATGACGTATTTCAATTGGAAATGTTTAAGAAGAACGAAAGGAAAGTTAAGAGGTTGAATTGATCATAAAAATTAAAATGTTCAAATAAAAGTTTTACTAAAATAGATATTAATTCTTTTACCAACGGGGTTGGTCCAAGTGATAAGCAGCTTGGTATCGCTTAAGCAAGGTCTCGAGTTCGAGGCGTTGTGTATACGAAATATCCCCGCTGGGAGACTCACCCACCAAAGTCAGGTGTGCAACCCGGGTTGGTCTGGATTAGTTAGGGCGAAGCCATGGAAACCAGAGGGCAACTAAAAAAAATTGAAAATACTATATTGAATTAGAGAAGAGGAAAATGTAACATTATCTTTAATAATAAATGTATAACATATTCGAAAATAATAATCATAAGTAATTTAGTATCGCTTAAGTAGGTCTCGAGTTCGATACCTTGTGTACACATAAAATTTGCACGGAAGGACTCACCTACCAAAACCATGTTTCAACATTTTCTTTGTCATTTTATAACGGAATTGACATCACTGAAATAGGTGGTATCCAATTCAAACAGCACATTTATTATATAAGTGGTATAGATTTATTTCTTAGGTTAAGTGAAAACGACCATTTCTATTCATTCCAAAAACTGAAAGGAATATATCATAGGCATCCCATTTTGTTCATATATCAATTGATTTTTTTCATATAAAAGTAGAGCTTGTAAGATTGGCCTTTGCCATTAAATAAACACTATGATTGTGAATAGAATGTATAGTCCACTTGATGCTAACCTCTAGATGTAGCACCACCTTTACTCTCAACAATTTGCGGTCCTTATTATCTTCTTTTTTTGTTATATATATTTGTAGAACAAATGTTTTTTTTTATCTTTACCTTCTTTTTAACCGAATGAGATGTTAGATCATTTAAATAAGGTCATGAATTCGAATCTTGAAGTTGTAAATGTAGAAAACTAAATTAGAATGGTCAATCTTATAATAAGTCTAAACCCGATCTGAATTAGTAGGTCAATAAATTAAATACCGCCATACTGGTTGTTACACAAAAAATACTTTATAATAATTTGTAATAGGAATATCATTAAAAAGAATATTGTTACCGAAGCTAAATTGATAGAACATTTATTATCAAATTCTCATTTTCTTAAGCTATACTTAAATTTTTAATTTTAGGGCTAATTTTTTGGTAAATTAGGTAGATAGTCCATTGATTATAGGGTACTATTTAATTAGATTACTGGACTATAAAAATTTACAAACTAGTCACTTGAGATAATAAAAGTGGGAGAATGAATAATCCATCAACATTGCACGTGATAGATTGTCGTGCCAAATGAGATGGACAAGATGCAAAGAGGATTTGATTGAAGGAATTGCGTGGCAGCTCCAATAATTAGTGTGCTTGGTGACCAGGGCCGAAATTGTCAAATAAATAAATTTCTATTCTCAATTAAATAATAAAAGTAATATAAAGAAATATGGTCAATTCACAGGGACTAAGAAAATTAATATTTTCGTTTATTGGTTTGAGTAATTTGTGAAAATAAAAAAGGAGGATTTTAGAGATAAAAGAGAATAAAAATGACTAATAAATAAATAAGAAATCGTAAGGAATTTAATGATGATGAGATAGCCTTAGGCTTTGTTAGCCTAATTTTGATCTATCATCGAAATAGATTTTTTCTCTTAGATAGTACGATGGTTACAGTCTGCAGAGCTCAATCCCTACAACTAACTCTTCTCTCCGATTAATCGTGATTTCTAAGCCTATCTCTGAAATTTGATCATTGTTGGTCTAACCACATCTATCGCCGTTAGCACCAAGCCACTTTAAGTACTGGAAGAGCCCAACTCGAGTTGTGGTGTCTCACAGAGAATCAAACTCGATCTTGATTCCCCTTAAAGGATCGCCGCTAAATTTGTTCACAAGAAGTCAAATTACGACCAACAGATCCGACTCTCAAACCTCAAGCCAAAACACCTTTCAAATCAACGTCAACTTTTTGAGTTGAAGATGTAGTAAGGTTATTTGTAACTTTCGATAATTCAAGTGATTATTTTATAATTTTTTATAGTAAGGTGATTCAATTAAAAAGTACCTTATAGTCAAGGGAGCATCTTTGTAGTTTAACTTTTTTAGCAAAGTAAAGTAAGGTTCAAACTCTTTTTATGTTCGAAAACAAAGTTTGAAAGCAAGGTGTGACGTGGGCGATGACGTGCCTTGGAAAATAATAATTACTATGTTGAGATAAAAGGTGAATAGAGCCAAATCTATCCAATAATTTCTCTAAAAGGGGAAAGGATAAGAAAGACACTTGACAAAGGGTTTAATTAATTTATGAAATCCAACCAAAATCTGTGGGTTAAAGATTAGATTTTTCACAAAAACAATGAACTCGTAGGCAGGTTTGTGTATGTATGTTTTGTTAATAGTCTTTAAAGTGATTACAATGTAGTATCTGCTCATATTTTTTTTAATTCTTTTATAACGCACGTATACCTTGCAGATAAAGTTGTTCGAACTCATATTGTCGAGAATGTTTTGTATGCATGTTAGATAACTCTCATGAAAAGAAGCTGAAAGGTGTTGCTTTGCTTCCTCAATTTCTTTAAAC
This sequence comes from Hibiscus mutabilis, assembly GCA_019671005.1. NCBI lineage: Eukaryota > Viridiplantae > Streptophyta > Magnoliopsida > Malvales > Malvaceae > Hibiscus > Hibiscus mutabilis. The sequence continues at coordinate 84,815 of JAGYYJ010003089.1, forward strand.
TAGAACATCAAGAAACCACATTCCTCAATGTTCAAAACAAGCTTCAAAGTAACACATTTTAAGCCCTCTCTTTAACCCCCTTTTTCTTCTTGGCCATGCACAAAACTCTCATGAACTTCCTTCTTCAATTCTTTACTTCTTCACTCGAATTGAAAACTTCATTTCAATTCAATTCTAAATTGATTCTTGCAAGCTTTAATAATCCCTTCACAATATATATGCTAGAAACTGAAATACAGAACATGGGATTCTCTTGGCTTTTGGTTCTGTTCAAGGCCAAGGCTTTGATAGAATCCAAGTTATGGACTGCTGGTGCGGTTTGGTCATGGTTATGGCTGGTTTCACTTGTTTTCGAGTCGGTTCATCAAAGACTAATGAGATGGTATATAGGAAGGATTTCATCAGTTGGGATGACATGAAAGTTGATGAACATAAAACCAGATTGAATACTTCAACAGCTAATCATAATCAAAGTCGAGGCATTGTAGTCGATAGAAATGACAGCGGAGATTCGTCACAATTCAAGGAGCTATAAACATGGTTCCTGAGAATAATCAACAAAGAGTTTTGACAGACTTTTGCTTCACAACTATGAAACTGGGGCTTGAATGTTGGTAAAAAAGCAGGAATGTTTGATTGAATCCACTGCTAAAAAGACTGGAGCCATTGCAGCACACCACAGGGATTCACCAAATGATAATACAGGCTTCTCATTAGTAAACTGCATGATCACTGGAACTGGAAAAGTTTTACCGGGAAGAGCTTGGGGAAACTATTCAAGGACTGTGTATTCTAACTGTTATCTTGACAATGTCATAATTCCTGCTGGATGGAGTGATTGGAATGAACCTTCGAGGCAAAAGTATGTTCCTCGTTTCCGGAATAAAGCTCAATAAGTTGTTTATCTAATTTCAATGCAAAAATCTGATATATGAAGTTCAATTTTTTTTGACATTTTGCAGGTCTATAGTATTTGGGGAATACCAGAGCTGGGGAACAGGATCTGATACACGGGAAAGGGTGCCTTGGTCAAGGAAACTTAGTTATGAAGAAGCTAAACCTTTTATGGACATGAAAATTTTAGATGGCAAACAATAGCTGAAACTATAAATTCTTCTCCTTCATTATTTAAGGCCAAGCCTCGTCTCCCACACACACACAATATATATACATACATGCATATATATATTTCTTTTTCTTAAAGAAATCAATAAAATCAATCCTTAAGTTCTTTTATATTTCTTTGCATGTAAGTCATAGAGAACCATAATCTTATATTTCGCACAAACTGTAATCACCACTTTCAAAATGCCTTCCCTGTGCTGATATATGTACCGGAAATTGATCATTAACTCTGTGTACTGACCCCCTCCCCAGCACTCTACACTGATCAATAAAAACATAAATCATTGTAATAAGCAACCGCAAAAACAGTTGAAAAAACTTCATATCTAACAAGGAAAAATCAGTTGACTTGGACAAGATGAAGCAAGTTGGTATTGATGGGATATTATTTCTCAAGTGCCAACGTTGGGAGCTGGAGTCGATATAGGAGGGCCATGTGAATATCTCCATTGATCACATGCCGAGCATTTATCCAATTTCACACAGTTTTCCATGGTGCAAAACTTGCAGGACCAAAATTTGTACTTGATGCCGATGTCTCTGGGCCTTTCAGTGAAGCAAAGCTCACATATTGGAGCTAATGGCTGCAACGTTTGAACATCAAGGATGAGCAAAATAAGTTTCTGTGAGGGAAAATAAAACAAAACAAGGAAAAAAAAACATATATTTCTCCGGTTCAAGATGCAAAGAAGTAACACAATGAATCTCTCACTGAAAAACATGGTCCATGCCAACATTAAGTATATCATGGCCTGTGGGTATTAAAATTGCTCAACAAGCTTCAATTCATGATTATTAAGAACAATCAGAGTGAAAAGTATAATATGTGTGCTCGAATACCACTCAGGATAAAGACCATACAACTTGGAAAGCTCATGGGAGAAATGGACATTATAAATAAACATACCCAAAATGTTTCAGCACACAAAATTCAATAGAAAGCATGTTGAACATATATGTTAAACGATATGATATTCCTTTATAAGCAAGGTACATGAACAAAGTGATATTGATGCATGAAACACTTACAGGATTCAATAAAGTGCATGATTTGCATTCCCACATAGCAGTCACTCCTTGATCATCTGGAGAATCATCATTAAGCATGGTGACAGAAGACGAGGCACTCGAAGGTATAAGGTTATTGGATTTACAGATTCGTTTAGGATTTGTGACACCTTGGTTAAAAGCAGGTCCAGATACTGGAGGTGTAGTTAAATCCACAAAGTTGGATTCTGGTTTATCTTGCCCCTGGCCACTGGAAACATCTTTGACACCCGGTTTCTCTGCTCCTTGATCTGAGTCCAAATGTTCCTGCAAAGTATCAGCACAACTTTCTTCACCTCCAGCACTCTCAGAACAATGAGAACCGCACCAAAGATCATCTTGCAATCTCCTTTCTGCAGCCATTGCAGCTGCTTGTATAGGGCTAAGTGCATCCTTAATGGTGCTGTCACCACCAAGACGTTTAGGTCCAGAAGGTAATAGAGACCCTAAGCGTGCTCTGTTCTCTGCTGCAGCTAATGCAGTCTGGCGGAGAGATGATAGTGAAGGTTGTCGGGAAAATCCACCCAAGCGCTTCCCAGGAAGATCAAACCCCTCCCCTGTGCCGGTTATTCCTTTTGACTTGAGCTCCTCACATTCCTGCATCAATATAACAAGGAAAAATATGCGAAGGCATAAATAACTAGCATGCTGCCCTTATTAAATATAGATTCTACAAATTATTTTCATATATCAAGATCTTCAACAAAGGGTGTCTTTCTTAAAACCTTAACTAGCTCCTTACTTAATTGTTGTATTTCAAGAAACACAAGTAAATCAACGACAATTAGGAAAAACATAAAAAGAACAGTGGAGAGTAGTAGGGATCAGTACAATTCTCCCAAGAAGACATTAGGGTGTTCATGGTAGGTTAACCGTACCGTTTAGCTTAAACGGTTGGTTAACCGTTATAACGGTTATTAACGGTAACCTAACCATTAATAACGGTTAAGAAATGGTTAACCGTTAATTTTTTAAAAGGTTAACCATCATAGTGGTTAACCGTTAAGCAACGGTTTGGTTACATACAATTTTCTTTTCAAATGTTTATTATTTCATTTTAGAATAATAAATATATATTCCGATAGATATTGTATTAAAATTTTCAAAAAAAAAACTCTAAAATAGAGAGATTTTAAACATAAACTTCATACTTAGTTAAAAAAAAAAGTACCTATACGTTAACCATTAGCCATCTTTTTTAGCGGTTCGGTTAACCGAAACCGTTTAGCCTTAACGGTTAGGTTAATTAACCTATAAATGAATGGTTATACCGGTTACGGTTTATTTTGCACACCCCTAGAAGACATACATCCCAAATGGATTAAAACTAACATAGAACTCAAATACATTGTAAACAACAATCGAACATTCAACGGACATATCCTCAAGCAGCTTTTCAATTTTCCACATAGACAATATTCAATCATGAATAAATTTAAAGGCAATATTTTAAGTCTTGACAACCTCCATAAACAGCTATTAATGATTTTTAATAATATGAATCATGACCTTCACATACCAGAATCTCTTATTTGATAAGATTCTATGGTTCCAACACAACAGCACGAACTTAAACATTAACAGGAAAATCAGTAATATAGACATGAACCATCCATAAAACATCATTTGGCACTGGATATGATGATTACGGACTATCTAAAAGATTGAAATGTACCTTTCTAAGTTCATCCCAAAGCTTGTAAAAACTAGCATTATGAGGGCCATGAGCATTATGGCAAAGCTCGTGAAGCATTGTATCAAGAACTTGATCAAAGGGATAAAAATCCCAATCCCGGTTCGGTCTCCTTAGCCTTAACTTGACGTGGATGCCACGTCCTACATTCAGCCCTAGCAAAGCTGGATTATTCGGACTATAAATAAGAAAAAAAATCAAATTCAGCATAATTGAAAAAAAAAAACCCCTCTCCTTTAACAAAATAAAATATACAAAAATGAATAAAACTTAAATAGATACCAGAATTCTGAGAGGACCTTGACTCTCCATTTATGCTTACGCATAATGGGTTGAACTTGTTTGGCGATATTTTCTAAGAATTTTTTGGCTTCTTCTTCTCCAGGTTTCCTCTTCAATGCCTTGATTTCCCAAACGTTATGTAAATCCCCCGAATTCATCTTCTTTTTCAGCAAAGTTTGGGCAAAATCAAAACCCTTGATTTCTAAAAGGTTGGAACTTTGGGGATAATATGCGAACCCCGTGGATTTTGGGGTTTTTAGTTGGTAGCGGGATTTCAAATGGGTTTGCGTGCTCTGTTTGGATACAAAGATTTGGCTCTCCCAAACAAATGTGATGAGGTTTTTTCTTCTGTCTGTTTGGTTGCTTAAGAATAATGGAAAATTGATAATTTTGGGAGAAATTTTCGAAGTTTTGCATAAATTATAAAGAAGTAAATGTGCTTAGGTGGTTAAAGGGGTAGGAGAATGGTGATGATTCTCCTTAAAAAATAAAGATGAGATAAATAAATTTTATTAATTAGAATTACGGATAACGTAATAAACAAAATTTATTTAATAATTTTTGGAGTAGGAGACGGAGGAAATTATTTTCTTTCGAAAATTCAATAATCTTGATAATTATTTAGAGTTGTGCATATTTATCATAATTTAAATTTGATTTAAGAGTTAAATAATCTTTAAACTTTTTAAAAAAATTTAATTAAACTTTTGAAATTTTTTCACCTAATTAAGCTCAGGATCAATAAATTTAATCAATTAAGTATTTTATAACATTGACGATTAAATCTAACTCTTAAAATTTAAAATTTGATAAGGATGAGTTTTTTTAAAAAAAAAATCAAGTTTGAGGGAAACAAGATGAATTTTGGAAAAAATGGTATCGGGGCAAGATAGGTTCGGGTTTAGCGTGAGAATTTCTCACCCGACCCAATATATTTATAATTATACATTTTTATACAATATATTTAATATTTTTATTATTTTTCCGAAACGGGTTGAGTTTAATCGTTTTTGTTAAAATATCGGAGTTGTTGAGATTCGCTAATTAGCTTAGTGGTTACAGATGTTCATATTGTCCTATTTTATAAGAGTTCGAATCTCGATAAAAATATAATACGTCTCTATTTAATTAAAAAATATCGAAGTTGGTTATACTTTTATTATATTGGGTAAAGATCGAATTGGGATGAAATATATTAGACTCGAGGCAAATCAAAATCGGGTTAGAATTCCTAAATTTTGGTCGTGCCGGACAGAAAAAAACCCACCGCGGCCCGCCGGTTACATCCCCAAATACTGCTTATTATGAATCTAACCTCTTTAATTTTAAATTTATTTCTTCCTCTAAAAATAATTACTTGCATTTTATGATAAAACAAATACACAAAACCCAACGAGCGAGGAAATCATACAATAAAAAACTAAAAAAAAGGGAAAAGCTTCGAAAATTTCCATTTTCTTAAAAAAATCGGATCTGTAACCCTTAATTAATTTATTTTTCCAATCAAAAGCTCAAAAAACCCTTAAAAAAGCCTCGACTTTTCCCAAGAAAACCGAACGGTAGAAAGACTGGAGCTGATCATCGTTATGGTAGTGATATAAGCCAAAGTGGGTATCTTTTATTAATCGTTTCTAGCTGAAGAACAACAACAACGATGGCGGGGATAGCAATATTGCTAGATCTATACAGGAAAAACCAAAGCTTTTGCTCTCAACAAAGCTTCCACTCTTCTGGGTCCTTCTCTGCCTCCGCTGCCGCCGCATCAGCTGCCGCTACCGTCGCTGCCGGAACCCCTTTTGCCTCAAGGTTCCTTTTTGGGTATGCTTACATCCATGTATTTGTTTACTTCGTTTTGTTATTTGCTCGGTGGATAGTGGCCATTAGCAGAACATTTTGGTTTTTAATGGTATTTAGGCAATTGTATCAGTACCCATTTCATCATGTGTATGTGTATTGCTCTGTGAACAGTGATGATTTGATTGGATTAGAAAATCGGCGTTCATGGAATTTAGGGAATTGGGTGTTTCGTTTTTGTAGGTTTCATATACAATTTTCCATGTGTATGTGTACATGTATACGTATTGTATATGGGCTTAATATCAAAATAAGTGTCTAAACTGTCCCGTTTTACATGGAATTTAGGGAATTGGGTGTTTCGTTTTTTTGGGTTTCATATACAATTTTCCATGTGTATGTGTACATGTATACGTATTGTATATGGGCTTAATATCAAAATGAGTGTCTAAACTGTCCCGTTTTTCATTTTAAGTGCCTAAACTTTTTTTTTCTCCTTTTAGGTGCCCAAACTATCATTTTCCTCCTTTTAAGGTCAACTGAGGCACCTATTTTGACCAAAAAATATAGTTTGGGCACCTAAAAGGGACAAAATGCATATGTATATCAAACCTTGTATATGTATATGCATGTTTCTGAAAGTACATGTCATTATCTGTGTGTATAAGTAACAATATGCCTGTGATTGCTTTGTGTATTGACAAATGAACAATGTTGATTTTGATTGGTTTAGGATTGGGTTGATTTTCAAATGGTTTGATAGTTTCGAATTTTGGTATTTATGACTGTAATAGGCTGCTAGTTCAGTTCTGAAGGCTATGTTCTGATTGTTTAGTAAATTGTTGATGTAAATTTGCTCAATTTTCATGCATGAATTTGACACTGTTAGTCTATTGATTGTGCTGCAGTTATCCCAAGGTTTCTCATTGTGATGCTGGTGCGGCATTGCGTGAAGATTACATTTCAAATATAAAAAGAGTATCTGAAGATATCATTAAGAATGTTAAGAACTTAAAAGATGATGCTCTCAAATACTCTGTGAAGGAGTATAATGTTGAGTTGAAGCCTCTTTATTCGGCTTTTGAGTTGAGGCCATTTGCTATGACAACTTTGAGGTCATTTCTGATGTTCTATTTGCCTCTATTGGAGCCTGCTACAAATGTGGAAGAGGACGATGATGATGACTTCCTGAAGGACACTTCGGAAGAACAACATGTGGATTTAGTTGTTCCCTTTAAAAAGTCGGTCAAGCAAATAGTTCGTGAGGTGAGTTGTTTTCGTTTGGTCTTTCCTTTGACCTTCTTTTTATGATATCCTGAAGTCCTCCGCTGATCCAGTTGCTCGATAATGTTAATCTGCCTGTCTCTTTATTGTTTGTATCATATGATGTCTTCTATGTTTTTTAAACTAGAGATAAGCAAAAGCATCGATAAAAGCAATTAAAGTTCATATACATATATGGAGTTATCCAATTTAGATGCTAATTAAATTCATATTTATGCATGAAAAATATGTGTGATTCTTCTTAAAGTGGTGTTCATCCAATCTATGCTCTGGTCTTAAGTCTTTTTGCTGTATATTGTTGAACCTATGTATTTGAAGCATTGACTGTAATAGCTCGACTTTATTATGTTTTATGACTTCTCAGACTACTGTTGTAACGACAAGAAGGGTTCTCGAAAGACTTACTGTTATCTATGTTTCGCAACGCATGGCATGGAAACTCCTTAAAGGTACTTTCTGTCCATAATTCCACAAGTCATGATAGTGGATTAGTGGTTGTTTATTATTATAACATCTATATCTATATACATACATAATATGTATTACTATCATTATTTGAAATCTGCTTGCTGATTATTATTATTATAAGCTGCTCATGAGTTTGACAACATAAGCAGATGTTCCGAAATCAGCTATCCGGAAGTCCCAAAGGGGATTGCCGACCACAATGTACTTCTTCAGAGTTAGCAGAACAACTTTCAGAGGTCAAGACCGTTACCAATATGTCCTCCGTTATCTGTAAAGTAGTTACATACTTGCTTTAGCTTTGTAACATCTCTTTCCTTTTCCCCCAATGTTTATTCAGGTCACCTTCTTGGAGTTGTGGCTGCGGGGCTTGTTCAAACTGGTATTGAAATCTACCGATTCTTTGCTCGCATAAAGGACTCCGAAGAGAGTGATGGAGTCAACACAACAAAGCAAGCTAAACTTCTTGGAAAGAAGGTTTCTGGTATTACCATCAGGTGTGGAGCATCATTGATATTTGCTTCCATTGGAGCCGGGATCGGTGCTACACTTCTCCGTCCTTCCATTGGTCAATGGATCGGTAAGTTCGTCACCTATACGGATAGACAATACTTATCTGCCTGTTATTGATATCCCAAATTTGCCTACAAGTTTAACTGACCTACAATAGCATCATTTTAAATTATGCAATTTTCTTTTATATAGGCTGTGCTGCTGGAGACTTGGCCGGGCCAATTGTAGTATCGGTTTGCCTCGAGAAAGCTTTTCACGTGGACCTCTAGAGCAACATCAAATTTCACCTTTGTATTTTTAGTACCTTCTTTTCAGAGAATTAAATGAAAATTTACCAATAATATACTCTTTATTGTAAGGTTTTTGGAAGCAGAAACCGCTGCTTCTTGAGCCTGCTAATCCGGAAATTTCCGTTTTGGGGACAATTATTTTTCTGGGATTTTTACCATTGAACTTTTCATAGCACTGCATCAGATAAATTCCGGGTTGCAAAACATGTTTTCAATTTAAATCATGTTCTGGAAGACGAGAAGCATTACAGTATCAGATGTCCTAAGCCCATACGGCATTATTGTTTAATTCAACTCAGTTGATTCATGAATGTCCAAATGTAATGTGTATGTCAGATTCCGTATCTAGTTTTGGCAGATTCCACGATTTGTCGATACTTCCCCAGGATTTGGTTCATCATTTTAAATTAGATTCCAAATCTATATCCATCGCAGACACGCATGCATGATTAAGCTATTTTACAATAATTTTTTATCATCGATGGTGAAAGTTTAGCTCCATGAACCAGTAAAGTGTAAATGATGACAATTGATAATGAAAGATTTTCTATTTAATCAATGTCAAATCCCATGATTACAATATGTATATAATTTCTATTGGTACAAAGTATACCAAGTTTTATACACCATATAAAGTCAAACAAAATGAACTACTGTATCTCACATACGTGCGACCAACTATGAGAGACGAGAGACAACCTAATTTGATCCATCCGGTTCTATTACACACAAACAAATCAAAACTTCTAATGTATCGAAGCTGAAAATCATCAGTTTAAGTGTCCCAAATCATTACAACAGCAATCACTCCGACACCTAACAACACAGCCAACAATTTGTAAAGAGGCTTGTCCACTGAAACCGTCTTATAGGACGTGTAACCTTTCGATAACAAATGGTTTATCGATACATAGATGAACACTCCACTGGCTAACCCCATCGATATGGCAAATATCCAATCAGCCATAGCACCCTCCGTTGTGGCATCAATTATGATCCCAATGGCTACACCGACCGGACTCGAAACGGCGAATGCGAAAGCGTAGGCTATACATGACAACAATGGACGGTCCGGGATCATTCGGAGCAGTGCTATCCCCATTGCAATGGATGCAAATATCTTATGCAATGAGATTATCCATAAGGCTTTCCATGCATCGGATTCGGTCTCCGCGATTCCAATGGAAATGCCTTCGAACACCGAATGGAAGCACAAGGCAACTATCAGCATAACACTATCCCCGAAAGAACTCACCGATGTGAGCGTCGAGGACTGTTCGCATGCGGTGTCGGTCCCTGCAATTTAAACAAGGAAGGTGAGAAAAATAAATTAATTATTCATTGTTCAAAACAACCGAGTGGAACCAAAACACTAGTTGTTACCTTGAAGCTCCGAATCAGTTTTATGACAAGAACTGTTTCCTTTCCCATAAACGTACGAAACCACAGAATCAGCCACCATGGTGAATAGATATCCAAAGCAGGCCAACATAAAAGCAAAAGGGTATTTGTTAGGACTCAAATCCTGAAACGTTTCATTAGCGTCACTCAAGAAATGCATCATGGCAGTCCCCAAGAAAACCCCACCGGCAAACTGAGTCCCTATCACCAGAAAACCCTGGTTCCATTTAAGGAAATAGGGCGACATCCCACCCATGAATGTCCCTGCAAACACCAGAATCAAGCACCAGACCTTGACCAGAACCAAGGATTTGGAGCGTAGGTTATGTCGCCCGTTGCTATCACGTGCCCCATCATCATTGTCGCCATGGGAGGTGGCAGAAAGCAAAAGAGGGAGGGATAGAGAGAGGAAGAAGAGCAAGCTCGACACTTTCATTTGAGAGAAGTTGAAGTTAAAATCTGGATTTTGAGTTCATTGCATGAAAGATATGATTATATAGAAAGAGATATGAATCTGAAGTAGTAGGAAGTGCAAGTTGGTAATATAGAAAAGAACCTTATAATTTTTTTTAAAAAAAATTAATTATGTTTATTTAGATAAATTAAGGGTTTAAATTTGATACATACACTGTGTAAAAATTATTTTACACAAGTCTGTTTATTTATACTATAAATTAAAATTAAATCTAAACCCTAAACTCTAAACCCTATACCTAAATTTTAAACACTAACCTTAAATTCTAAAGGCTACAACCCACACTCCTAAACTCTAAACCCAAAACTAAACTCATAACCCCTAAAACTAAAAGGCTTGTGTAAACTTTTTGAATATAATTTTTTTGTCCATTTTTTGTGCTTCTATTTATGCCTCCATATTAAAAAAAATAGATTTAGGATTTATGATTAAAGTTTAGAGTTAGGGTATATGACTAGGATTTAAAAAATTGGGGTATAATTTATTTTTAGAAGTTAAAATTTAGAATTTAGAATTATGACTTTATTTTTTTAAGATTGAACATAAAAAGGCACATAAAAGGGGCAAAATTTTTATGTTCCCTTTATCGGTATTTTCAAACATATTTTAGTATAAAATAAATTGTTGGGTGGATTTTTGTTTTAATAATTAAATTTTACCTTGCCTTCTCGTTATATATATATATTGATGAAACAGATAGAGAAATGTAGATTAATTTAAGCAAAGGTCAAATATTTGAGTTAAAAATAATAGTTGACTTAGTTAAAAATTAAATATAATTCATTATAAAATAAATATTTAAATTAATTAGTAATTGATCTAAGAGATGAAGTTAATATTTATAATTTAAAATTTGGTATGATGAAGTGATTAAATTGAATTGAAAATTTGTTTTTTAAATAAAAAATAGATATTGAATAGGAGCAGAGTATAAACTAAAAGGGTTTAGGAATCAGTTTTTTCCCTTAAAATTTATGATGTGATTTTACATTCGTATTATATCAAATAGGCTTTACCGTGAAATTGGGTTTAAGGCCCAATGGATTATAATAATTGACACTCACCCAACTTCTTACTTCTAAGACCTTTGGAGATTGGACAAAGATGGGTTAATCAAGCACCACAAAATAGAATTTTAGTAGTTATTTATAGATTTATATTCAATACATTGCGGTGAAAAAAATTTCATAAGCGTTTTAATTTTAGAATTTATGAATTTAATTCCGGGTTTATAGGGTTTATGTTGAGAGGTTTAGAATTTAGTGGTTGTAATTAGAATTTATGGATTATGGTTAGATGTTGGGGTTTAGATTTTAGGGTAATATGGTTATGAATTTAGGTTTTAACCTATAAGCCCTAAATTCTAACCATGACCCTAAATTCTAAACACGTAAAATAAACCACTAAACTCTAAACCCTAGAATGAATCCTTAAACTCTAGAACTAAAGCCTTTGTGAAAACGTTTTTTCGTTGTCAGTATATGGAATAATTACCCATTATTTATTGGTTTAACATAATAAAGTGTTAGATTTTTTTAGTAATTTTAGAGTTTTAAATTATGGTATTGTGAATGAAGCAAATTAAATTAAGAAAATCGTCCCTATAATGAATCTTTATAGTGCTCATTCTAAATTAATCAACTAATAAATGAGGTACAAATTATTATAAAGAATGGAACTTTAATCTAGTATGCATGAATAAGCCTCAATTAGATTTGTTGACTATATTATTTAAATGACTTAATATAGTGCCAAAACAAAGTTAAAAGTAAACCATTAATGGCATGGGAGAATAGAGCCTTTCCACGAAAAAGAAAAGCAAATAAATGTGGCAAATAAATGATGCAGCCCATCATTATCAAATTAACCCCTGCAGTTAATATTTCTCTAGAAAAATCAAATAAAAGAAAATGACATAATTTCAATACAAATGTAAGAATATGATCGTTTTTAAGAAATGTAAATCTAAATATTCTTCAATTTGAAAATGATGTTTTGTTTTCTACTTTCTTCTTAAGGATTTGGGGTCCCATCTTCCTATCGATTGCTACGTAATCCTTTATATGAAGGGGGTGATTACTGCATCTTAATCTTGACTCTTATTTCTTTGAATTTGATACAAATCTTTAAGGCTTGTGGTTTGCTTGCCTTTAAGACATCAGTTTCAGGTGATTATGTGGCTCTTGATCTGCATGCAAAACAAGGATTATGGATATATTATTATTGTTTTCAAAAGCTGTAAATATTCATTTATTTTACGATTGGTATGAATAATATTTTTTCCTTATAATTAAGTATATGATTAATAATAAATTAATTTCACTTGATAAATTTTTTTGGAACAATTTCTACCTAGGGGAGGGGAACGGAAATTTTGCTCATACTAGGTCTTGAACCCACAACTTAGGGAAAGTGGAGGGTGGCAACTGAGAGCTTTAGCCACCTAAAATAGAATTTAGTGTGTTTAATAGAATATAATCATTAATGATTATTTTGCTTTTAAATGGAATTTAATAGAATATAATTAATTATATTTTTAATAAGTTGTGTTCCATTAATTTAGTGTGTTTAATGTAATTAATATTCACCTAAAATGGTTTATGGGTTTATGGTTCAAGGTTATTGTTTATGGGGTTTAGGGTTTTATAGTTTAGGGTTTATGGATTTATAGTTTATGATTTAGGGTTTATGTTTTTGGGTTTAGTGCTTAAGTGGGTTTTGGTTTTATATTTTAGAGTTCTAGGGTTTTATAATTTAGAGTGTAGTGTTTTATGATTTTTATAGTTTTGGAGTTATAAGGTTTAATTATATTAATCAGAATAACTACATAAATAGTACCTCACATTTTCCCGTATTATTGTTTTGATACCACAATTATTTTTGGCAAAATGGTACATAACGTTATGTTTTAATTCTATTTTGGTAGCACGACCATTAAAGAGTAACGGAAATGATGCCGTGACTTGGTATAATCACACTTTTAGTCCAAAACACTTATACATTTTATCAATTTAGTCCAAAATCCATCCATTTAAAAATCAGCTTAATTTGGGGGTAAAATTGCAAATTACCCAAATGCATTGTTACAACCAGAGAAATGCACCTGAAAATATCTCTTCAATCTGTAAAATGCATTTGGATAATTTGCAATTTTATCCCAAAATGAAAATTATGTTTTGAATGGATGAATTTTGGACTAAATTGATAAAATATACAAGTGTTTTGGACTAAAAGTGTGATTATACCAAGTCACATCATCATCTCCGTTAATTTTTAACGGTCAGGGTACCAAAACAAAACAAAACAAAAACGTAAAATTAGGTACCATTTTGCCAAAAATAATAGTTGTGGTATCAAAACAGTAATGCGGGAATAAGTGAAGTACTACTTATGTAGTTTTCTCTTAATTATATTCTATTAGATTCTATTGAAAAATGAAATAAACATTAATAATTGGAATCTATGTAGTTTTTATACGGTCAACAACAATTTTTTTTTACAACAAATGGGCACATAAATTTGTTTCCCCGTAGATTGAAATGTCTCCTCTGCTAAACACTCGAAAGATGGAGACCAAATAATTATGGTTCCTTTATACATGTATGGCTAGAAACCGAGGAGCTTTCCTTTTCACTAACCTTACCTGGATTTAGATTTAACTTTAAAAATGAATGAACATGTTTTTATTCACACAAATTGTAAATGTATCAGTGATGTACACAAGTCCAACGCTTCAACTCCGGTCTTACAAAATTTATGGGATTTTATCATTTAAAATATCTCATTTTTTACAACGCTTAATATAGAAAACAATACTATATTTGTGCTATTCAAGGTGTTGCATTTTGCATGGGGATTGGTTGCTCTTTTGTCATGATTTAGTTGTTTGATAAAATTTGTAATTGTATACACAAATGTATAATGTATGGTGATATTATAAAGTATGATGTTAATTTAATTGTATCATAGGTATTGAAGTATTATGATTATAAAATTGTAGATATTATAATTATAAATATTTAAAAGGTAGTTGTCCCTAATAAATAGGTTAACTTATGTTTTTCTCTTTAGTCGTTAGAAAGTTTTGCTATAATAGAAAATCTTTCTTTTTAGAAGATTATTCTAGGATTTTAATATAACAATTGATTCAGGTATGTTTTCGCATATAGTATTTATACTTACGAATTAACATGGCAGATCTTGATTTAGATTTGATATTAAGGCCTCGTTCGGCATAGCTTGTCAGACCCTATTTGAGTGAGAACGTCTGATTAGGGAGAAGCTGAAAATTTAAACTTTTCCAAAATCTTATTTGCAGTCAAATCTAGTGCAAAAAGGTCTGTTTGAAGTGCTCTACTTGATCGTTGGATTTCTTTGTTCAACAGTTAAAATCTCGTTGAAAAAACTGTGCGGAAAAGACCCTAAGTGATATTTTAATTCTAAAGTTAAAAACTTTATTCGATAGTCATTTTGTTGTGATTAGAAACCTTAGTAGGATTGGTGGAAGGTGAAAACTCATTGTGAGATGACATGCACCTTAATTGCCAACTTGTGATGGAGAGAGCTTGGGCCTTGCAGGCCTCCAAATTCTTTGAGTTCTTTTGGGCTATTGCCTGCTGTTCTGTATAGACTTAAGAGACACTCACCAATTTGTACAGCATTTAGTGCATACCAGAAAACTCATTCACTCTTCATCAATCACTTCAATGAAATGGATTGGGTAATTACAATAGTTTTGTTTACAGAGGGAAAAAATCTAACTTCTCATTCGCTATTGACATTTCCCATTTTGGATGTTCATACGAAATTTCCCATAAATGTAGCTCACAATAAAAAAAATGGAGAAAATCCTTTTCACTCCAAGCTGCAAATTTATAACTTTGCATCAGAAAACGACGTTGTTTCGAATATATGGCAAGTCTTCTTCAATTAGGCTTCCTAACTTGACTTAATATCAATCACATCATGTATATGTGTGTATGAACATGGCTTCAAGTCAGGCGACATGGTCCGTATTATATCAGGCCGTGTCAAAATGGAGACGGGGTTCAACTTGGGATCTTTCCAGGAACTTTCCAATGTGATTGTGACCCGATTTCCTTCTACTTACAAGGGATTTTAAATTGAATGGCAAACTTGGCACCTCAGGCTTATTACTGAAGGAACTTTGCTTGATACCAGATTCCTATAGTATTGTTGTAATCTCCTCGAAATTGGAAAATTACCGGTATCTATAGCATCCCTTTCTTGGTCTTTAAAGTTGTTTTACTGTCTATAAACGTGTTATAACTTTGCAATTTTATGTTCTGATGCTTCTAGCAGGTGTTCTTGATGTTGGGTCACTTCAACTCAATCATTGCACTGGCTTCCAATGCTGCAAAGCAGACCAAGTTGCCAATGACTGCAAATGATGAAAATGATCCCAAGGAAACAACCGTTCAGAGTAGCAAAGCCACTTCAGTGGCTACAAACCGTGTCTTTCCGAGTACCATTCGGACAGTTCTCCCGGACCTTAAGAAGCTCGGGATGTACTACGGTTTCTATACGGTTGTGGCAACTCTAAGCTTATCCGTATTGATGAACCACATGAGAGGCCATAAAACAAATAATTTCATCGATTCGCTTTACATGTGTGTGGTGACAATGACCACCGTTGGTTACGGAGACCTTTTCCCCGGCAGTGTCATTTCGCAACTGGTGTGCAGTGTTTTAATCGCTGGAGGGATGTTGCTGTTCGGAATAGTGGTGAAAATAGCTGCTAAATACTTGGTGTTCAAGCAACAAGCGGTGCTGCTCAACACCCTACATGTGGCTTGGAAAATCGGACCGACGGAAGCCCTTAATGAGATCGAAACGCTGAGTATAGACTACAACAAGTGTATAGTATCATTGTTCGTTATGGGAGTGCATTTCGTCGTTGGGATCTATGTGCTGTGCACCGTCGAAGAAATGGAATTAGACAATGCATTCTATTGTGCTAGTACCACCATGACGACCGTAGGGTTCGGAGATGTGAGCTTCATGAGCAAATCTGGTCGA
The DNA here is from genome assembly GCA_019671005.1 of Hibiscus mutabilis. Taxonomy (NCBI): domain Eukaryota; kingdom Viridiplantae; phylum Streptophyta; class Magnoliopsida; order Malvales; family Malvaceae; genus Hibiscus; species Hibiscus mutabilis. The sequence goes on from JAGYYJ010003089.1 coordinate 101,223, forward strand.
ATGTTCGGCATGATATGGATATTCACCGGAACATCCTGTTTAGGCCAGCTGATTCTCTACATTGCAGAGGTTTATACAGATATTGAAGCAAAGAAATTTGTGAAGTGGGTCATTTCGAACAACGTTATTGGCAGGAAAGAAATTAAGGCTGCCGGTGATCTTGGGAAAGACAAAGTTCATGGGTACAATTACCATGTTTTACTCCCATAAAATCACTTCATTAATACATTTCTAATGCTGCTAATTGTTCTGTTTGCATATGATTCTCCTTTTTTTTTCTATAGGGCTGCTGATTTCATTTTGTATAAGCTAAAAGACATGGGAAAGATCACGCAAGAGGATATTTCATCGGCTATGAAGGATCTTGGTGTTGATGATCAATCGGTTTTCGACTTGATTTCATCTCAATTATCGGAAAAGAAACGACGACGATGATTCTGCCATGGCCAACACTGTAGATGCTTCGAGCAAAGTTTGAAAGTGAAATATTTAAAGCAACGTGATAATCTTCAATTTTCTCATCTTTTGTTTCAAAATCATATGTAATTATGCAATATATTAATCATGTTTTAATCAATAATAAATGCTTATAGTTTCGTGGGTTTATTTTTTATTTTATTCCCATCAATTAGGTTCGGATACTTACATATAACTTATGTGATCAAAGTTTTAATCATTGGAAACTAAAAATATTAATATTATATTAATATTATATTACAAAATTATAAATAAAGAAAGAACTGTTGCTTTTAAGCCTTTTGGCCATTGTTTGAAGTTAATCACCGCATCATCTCGAATTGTACCAAACATTGCAACTTATGCTTCTTGGGCTAGAAGCTTGACCAATATGCAAGCTTTATAATTTTTTATATTTTCATAACTCTCTATGATTTTTATAATATTTAAATATTTTTAAAATATTTTAATAATATTAGAAGTTTTAAACATTTTGTAATTTATAAAATAATAGATCAAGACCCTATCTGCCTCGATACTTTGATATTTATTAGGATTTACATTTGTCAGAATCCATATCTTCATTTTTGAGATGATTTACAGATTAGAGATTAAGGAATTACAGATTGAGATTTAGGATTTGGTTTTTAACAGAAACTGAATCGGGATGATGAATTTCAATATTGAAAAAAAAGTTTCATAATTTGTAGACCGAAATGGAAAAAATATCATCTATTCATTTTCGGTGTTTCTTTCTACATCCTAACACTAAAAAATTAAATTCTAAACACTAATATTTAACTTTTAAATCTTAAACTTTAAACTTTAAACGTTAAAAATACACCATATCCTTAATTTCCTAAACTCTAATCTTATATATTAATTTTAAACCTTAAAGTTAAATTTTTAGTGTGGAGGATTGAATTGAATAGATGAACTAAAAGAATAGAGAGGATTTCCATTAGACTAAAAGTAGATAGATCTAGAAAGAAAGTTAAAGGAAGATCAAGCGATAAGAATGAAAACGAAAAGCAACTTTATAAATATATAGAGTTAAATTATTTATTTGTATTTTATAAAATACAAAATGTAACATATGTTTTAGTTTGTTGTTAATGCAAGGAAAAAGAAATAAATATGGACTAAAAAGACTCGAACATGACACACTTGAGACGCATAAAAATATTTAAACCACTGTAGGAATATAATATTTAAACTAAATTTGACAATATTTTATATATTAAAAATAAAAATTATATCCGAGTCAAATTTAATTTTGTTGTTACTCTTATTTATTTTCTTTTTTATGGTATTAACTTTAATTTAATTATTTTTTATTTTAATAAAATTTAGTTTAATTGAATAAAATTTTAAAATTATATTAAAAATTCATTTAACGAATCCAAACTTATCTTATAATTAGAGTTACATTCGTGAGTTTAAATTCGTTAAATAAATTTTTAATATAATTTTAAATCATGAATTAACTATTATTTAATATATATAAATATATTAAATGTTGTCAACTTTAATTTAAATATTATATTTCTATAATGGTTTAAATGTTTTTATGTGTCTCAAGTGTGTCATGTTCGAGTTTCCTTAATTCATATTTATTTGTTTTTTCTTGCATTAACAACAAACTAAAGTATATATTACATTTTGTATTTTATATTATAAATGATCACTTGATTTAAAGGCAAAATTGTGTCATTTACTCTCGAGCGAACCTGGGTTTAATTTCCTACCAAGCCAAAAGTGCTTTTTATTTCCCATCAAGTGATACGTGTTCTTGCGAAAACCTACTTTAGACAAAAGACCACCTTTAACTGCATACAAGGGTGACTTAAATTGTCCCGTTTCATTAAAAACAATAAACAGAAATTAAAGACTTAATAAGCAACATCAGTTCACTTTGATCCGTTACATATACACAAATATGTATGAAAATGTTTGTAACTTTGATGGTAAGCCATTTCACGCTCAAATATTGATGACAGACCATTTTTCCAGTTTTCAATTGGCTACAGAAGCACAACAATTCTCAATTTTCAGGCCAATATCTTTCGGCAGAGTTATGGCTAATTGCAGAATCGCAAATTTGCTGGTTCTTATCATCTTGTACATAATTAAGACGAAGCGGCCAACATCAACTGCATAGTGTCCTGTCTAGGAAGAGATGGAGCTTAATTTCACATCAAAAAAATGCGGTGGTACTGCATATCCTATTTAACATATCTTCTAGAAGAGGGTAATGGTCTCGTGACAATAATTTCGTTTAAAGAGGGAAATGAATATATTTAACCTCTCATTGCCAATTAAAATTTCCCATTTTGGATGTTCATGCGAAATTTCCCACAAAATTTCTCACTTAACCTCTCATTGACTAAAGAAAGCCCTTTTCACTCCAAGCTGCAAACTTATAGCTTTGCATCACAAAACGACATCAACTTGGGATCTTTCCAGGAACTTTCCAATGTGTTTTGGAACCCAATTTCCTTCTACTTATAAGCATTTTAAATTGAATTGCAGACTTGTCATCTCGGGCTTATTACTGAAGAACCTTAGCTTAATACCAGATTCTTATAGAATTGTCGTAATTTCCTCGAAATCGGTAAATTTCCGGTATCTATATCATAATTTTCCTAGCTCTATAAAGTTATTTAAATGTCTATAAAGATGTTTTAGCTATGAAATTTCATGTTGTAATTGCTTCTAGCAGGAGGTCATAATGTTGGGTCACTTCAACTCAATGGCAATGGCTGCTTCAGGCTCTCCAAACTTAACAAATGATGAAAATGATACCAAGGAAACAACCATTCAAAGTTGCAAATCAACTTCCATAGCTGCTAATTATGCTGTTCCGAGTGCGATTCGGACAGTTCTCCCGGATCTTAAGCAGCTCGGGAAGTACTATGGTATCTACACCAGTATCGGGACCCTATGCCTTTTGGTATTGAAGGAACACATCAGAGGCCACAAAACAAATGATTTCATTGATTCTCTTTACATGTGTGTGGTGACAATGACCAGTGTTGGTTATGGGGACCTTTACCCCCACGGCATCGTTCCGGAACTGGTGTGCAGTGTTTTAATCGCAGCAGGGATGTTGCTGTTCGGAATAGCAGTGAAAATAGCTGCTAAATACTTGGTTTTCAAGCAACAAGCAGTGCTGCTTAACGCCCTGCACGTGTCTCGGAAAATCGGATCAACGGAAGCCCTTGACGAGATCGAAACCCTGAAGATAGACTACACCAAGTGTATGATATCACTGGCCGTTATGGGAGTGCATTTCGTGATTGGGGTCTTCGTGCTGTGTACTGTGGAAAAAATGGAGTTTGAGGATGCATTCTATTGTGCTATTAGCACCATGACGACCTTAGGTTCCGGAGACGAGAGCTTCTCGAGCGAATTCGGTCGAGCGTTCGGCATGATATGGGTATTCACCGGAACGTCCTGTGTAGGTCAGCTGTTTCTCTACATTGTAGAGGTTTATACAGATATTGAAGCAAAGAAATTTGTGAAGTGGGTCATTGCAAGCAACGTTATCGACCGGAACGAAATTGAGAAGGTCGAGACGGTCGATGATCTTGAAAAAGAAAAAGTTCAAGGGTAAAATTACTATGTTTTACTCCATAAAAGCACTAGGTAATATGTATGTTGTAAAAACTGTATGCTGATTATGATATTGAACGATATTGAACGTACGTCTAATGTAATTTTCATGGTAATAATGATGGGGGGTTTCATTTCATTTTATAAATCTGATGTGTCTTTTTTATTTATTTTTTTAAATTATTAATTAAGAAAACAAGCCTATTCAAAAACACGTGTCTCATGTTGTACGATCCAAAACAATAACTTGAATGATTGTGGTATGGACCCAAATAAAACAGCGAAGTATCGGATCATGGCTGGAAGTGGAAATTCCCGCTTTGAATTTTCTAGCAGCTGCACCAATTGTGGGACCCGTTAAAACACCCCACATCAACGGAGCATATACGATCCACAAACATAAGAACGAATACAACCCATCCTAGCCCCACGTAAGTTGATCAACGTCTCAGATTAACCGTGAGGGAATAATATGGATTACACCAACGGTGTAACCTATTCTAAGCATATCCCTTAAAAAAGAAAGAACAAAAAGTATCTACCTCCCCTTTTTTATGTCTCTAATTAAAAAATTAAATTTTAAATATTAACCTTAAATTTTATATTTTAAATTTTATACACTAAAAAATACAATTTACCTGTAATTCTCTAAACTTTACACCCTAAAAATACATTTTATCTGTAATTTTTTAAATTTTAATCATAAACACTAACTTTAAATCTTACACCCACTATGTTAAAATAGGACACCAAAAGAGCCAGTTAGAGACTATTTTCATCCCAAAAAATCTAAGAATCCAACTCTGAATTCATTTTTGTTAAATAACAACAAGTTCATAATTATTTTAAAAAGTTGTAATTATGTAAAAAAATAATTATGTAAACTTAAATTTTAACCATAAACACTAAACTTTAAATCCTAAACCCACTATATTAAAATAGGGCACCAAAAGAGGCAGTTAGGAGACTATTTTCATCCAAAAAAAATCTAAGAATCCAACTCTGAATTCATTTTTGTTAAATAACAAAGTTCATAATTATTTTAAAAAGCTGTAGTTATGTAAAAAAATAATTACGTAAACTTAAAATTTAAATTTTAGGTTTTAAATTTTAAATTAAATTTTTAAACTATTAAAATATTTTTTAAAAGTATTAAAAATTATTTTAATGTAAAAAGAAGTCGATACATTAATCAGAATTAAAATTTTAAAAAAAAGTAACTCTGTACTTTTTGGTATATTTGATATTATATTTCTATCTTGCCAAATTATTGTACCCTCATCTCATTTCTCGAATTTTTTAGTGCTATATTCCCCTAATTTTGTCGAACTATTGTATGAATATTTCTATTTCTAAAAGTTTTTATTTTTGGCTTAAATGAAAAATAGGTGCCCAAAGTATACCTTTTTTGAACTTAGGTGTTTAAAGTATTTTTTTTTGTAAAAATAGGTGCCCAAAATTTCCAAAGTTATAATTTTAGGTGTCTGACAGTTAATAGGTGTTAAAAAAACTTTTAACCAATAAAAGAGTGACACGTGACATATTTAATTAATTAATTTTTTTTAAAATTAAAAAATATAAAAAAAACTTTCAGTTTTTCAAAAAATCTTAAAACTTTGAAAAGTTTTCAAAACAGTCTCAAAAATCCCTAAAATACACAAACCCAAATCCCCCAATCGTCGCCGCTTCCACCACCTATCGCCGCCGCTGAGCTTACCAGGTTGGTTGCCGGACCAAGTCGGTCATTTCCCCTCACTCACCGTCGCCGGAAACGACGAACGGCGTGCAGCCGAACGGCGAACGCAAAATCGACGTTCTCGCTGGCACGTCGTTCACCGGTTTTCGGCGACGGTGAGTGAGGGAAAATGGTCGGCTGGGTTCGGCGATCGAAAGAGAAGACCCAGCGACGGTGAGAATTTGGTGTTTCGAATTTGGGGATTTTTAGGGATTTAGAGACTATTTTAAAAATTATAAGATTTTTTTGTAAAATTTTTAATTACTAAAAAAATAATAATTTAAAGAAATTAAAAATGTCACGTGTCGCATTTTTAATGGCTAACGATTTTTTTAATAATTAGGCACCTATAATTCTAACTTTTGAAACTTTAGGCACTTATTTTTACAAAAAAAAAATTTAGGCACTTAAAGTTCAAAAATGTATAATTTGGGCACTTATTTTTTATTTAACCCTTTATTTTTTTACATTTTTTCATTTTAAACTTTATAAATTAATAAACCATATAAAATAACTATATCCTATGTACCAATCACTGTCAAATCACGATCACACTTCATAAAAAATACTAGTAAAAAAGAAAAGAAAAAAAAGAAAATATTATTTCGAACAAAAAAGAACTACTTAAAATTAAGTAATTAATTATTAATCATATTATTCCTCCCAAAATTTACAGTTCAAAGTGAAAAATACAGCAGACTGAGGAAAGAGAGTTAGGGATTACAGTACGGAGTTAAAAAAAAAAAAAAGACGCTACTCAGACTTGTAAGAGTCAACGGAGAGTTCGGGGTGGCCAGCAACATAGTCAAGGAGGCCTTCGCCGGGCTTATCAGCCGGAGATTCAGAACCGCCGGAATGAGGGGAGGTTTTGGCGAAGAAGACGACAGCTACGAGGAAGAGAGCGGTGGAGAGGAATAAAGGCCAAAAGTAGGTTAAAATGGTGAGAAAAGAAGGCGCAAAAATGATGAGCGAAGAAAGGGTGAGCGAAAGAGCGAGTGTTAAGATTATTGGGTACTTGAACTTCACAAGCTTTTGTGGGATCTCCATGGTTGTTGATTTGAGATATAGAAAGAAAATTTATGAAGGGTTTTTTAGTTGTTTTTAAGGAAGAAGCAAAGAGCGAGTATTTTTGGAGTTTATTAGTGAGCAGGGTTGGTGATTGATTTCATTTCGTTTTCTTTATCTGGTTAAATATTCATTTACCAATATGCCCCTTCATTTACTTTCTTTAAAGAGTTTGTTGTTTTTTCGGGTAAAGTTTAAAAATGGTCATTGAACTATTTCAAACTTTTCACTTTGGTCACTCGACTTTCATATGCTACACAATTGACATTAAATTTATGATTTTATTACAAATTAGCCACTGTGTTTTTAAGGGGTGAATGGTAGTTAAGAAAACTTCTATAATAGTATATTTAGTCCTTCATATTTATATATTTAATCAATTTAGACATTACTATTTACACATTCTATCAATTTGGTATTATTTTAACTATAAATAATTTTTATATATGTTATATTGTTTCTTATGGGTAAAAAATAAATAATTATTAAAAAAAATTAATTAAAAATGAGACCAAATGGATAGGATGTGTAAATAACGAGGACAAAATTATTGAATTTTTTGAAATAAGACTAAATTGATTAAAAGTGTAAATATGTATAGTTAAATATACTATTATACAAGTTGTTTTAACTGTTATGCCATCCCTTAACATCAATTAACGGTACAATAACCATTTTATAACAAAATCATAAGTTTAATGCCCATCTTGTAAAATTTAAAAATTAGATGACTCAAATAAACATTTTAAGATAATTTAACTTTACCTTTTTGCCATCATTATTTCACTTTATTTTTTTGAAAGGCATAATCAATATATATAAGAAATCAATAAAATTAACTTATTAACTAATAAAAATCGGATATAATAAGGCACACCATGTTCTTATGAAGAGAACTTAAGTTGAAATCGTGAAAAAAAAAAAACAACGATAAAAAATATAATCACAATTATTCACAAACTCAAACATAAACAATAAAAAAAAGTTACTTGAAAATTGTGTAAAAAAATATTTTATGATAAAATAATATTTTATATAAATTTAATTATAAATAATTTTAATATATATTTTAAATTTTTACAGGGTCATCTTGGTGGAGAGCAACACGAGTTTTTGCTTAGGACCCTCACATTCTATCTTTATAATTTTAGTAATTTTTCAAGTAATAATCCTATAAATTAGTGATTGTATTTTTTAGTTGTATTTAATATATTTTACAAATAAAATAATAAAAAATAATTTGTTAATTCAATATTAAATTAATTATTGAAAACAATATAATATGTTTTCGTTCTATAAGATTATGACCTTAAAAATGTTGGAAATAACTTTGATTCTTTATAAACAAATAAATATAAACTATTTTACTGTTCTGACCCGACCCAGATTCGATAGGGGTTTGGTTTTTGAATAAAGAGGAATAGGAGGTGGTGTGCATCATGGGACATTTCAACGGTAAAATGAATGTCAAATGGCACACAGATCTTCAGTCCGTCCACTGGACTTGTCGGATCCTTTTTTCAAAATGTACACTGTAATTGTTTTGAACTTTAAACTAAAGTTTTTGTAAGTTTGTGAGCAGAGAGAGGATCCAATCCAACGTATGGTGCAGAAACCAAGGGACTGAAATTATTCCATTTTCAGAACAATTATAACATTAAAAAAACAATTTTATTTGCTAGATCTTCTGGATTTTGTTTTCAAACTTATTCAGGGATTAAGCTTGGAATAAAAGTTTTATAGATTGATACTACTTAATAAAATTTATTTTTTTAACCAAAATGAAAATTCTTCATTAATAGAGAAAATTTATACAAACAAAATCCCATCATCCCCAAACAAAGCAACAAAGACAGCACAGGCCTGAAAGATAAACAGAGTTAGACACCAAACAAGCCCGATACTGAGAAACAGAAAAGAAAAAAAAAACGTACATTTGAGCGAAGGGGAAAGAGCAGGCAGCAGTGGCCTCCAAGAGAAGAGGGAGGTGCCGAACATTAATATCTACAAAGGGTCTACCAATACAATCAGCTTGACGACGAAAATACCGAAAGAACTTTCAAGTGTCAGACTGACGAGGACGACGAGAACAAGCCGTAGAGATCGAAAAGAGCCATACTCTTCTCATCGGAAAAATCCATATTAGCACTATTATTTAATAAAATTTATTAATAAAAAATTAAATTGAGAATTTACATGACTCATGAATAAGTCTATGCTGAACCCTATCTTTCAAAAATGCCAATAATGCTAATATGGTGTTGTCTTTTCGCAACGTACAAGATAACCCCAAAAATAAATTATTACCAAAGTCCAAATTCAAACATTTATATAATGGAGAATTATGAACCAGTTTGGTGGGCATTATTTCAAGATAAGTTCATCAACAACTTCAAAGAATCATATTCGGATGTTGCTTGCTCAGACAAGAGAAATGTCATGGTTAGGAAAACAAACGATGGGTCCTTCTCTTTGAAAAAGATTAAACAAAAATTGGATTGCTCGGTTATAGTTATTACAGTTATGTTATTCTAGTAATTTTAATATAATCTCGTGATAGTATATGTTAAATTTTAATTTTCGATAGAACTCATATAAATTATACCGATAAAACTTTTTAAATTCATTTTTTTATAGAAAGAACGTCATTTTTTCACATAAACCACCTCTTTAGTTTTTTATTTTATTTCAAATCTACCACTAAATCCATTTAAACGGACTTGATTCATATAAAACTTTAAAAAAAATCAAACCAATAGTTATACCTATACATGTTTGGTGGGATATATTAAAAACTGAAGACATGTTAGTGGAAAATGTCATTATTTTACACTATCCTTTACTGACTAGATTAGCAAATGGGTCAATATCAATCTCAAATTTATTTCAAATTTTGACTTTTTTTAATTTTTTTAAAATTTTCAAATTTTGACTTGATGGGAAAAGATTTATGGATTTTTCATATAATAAAGTAGGGAAAAAATATTGATACACAAGCCGTGTAAATTTTAGTTTATACGTGCCTTTTAACACGAGCTTTTTAGTTTTATGGGTTAGGATTTTAGTTTAGAGTTTAAGGTTGTAGGGTTTAGAATTCAAGGTTAGTGTTTAGAATTTAGAATATAGGGTTTAGAGTGTGGGGTTTAGTTTTTTAGGGTTAGGGTTAGGAATTTAAGATTTAAGTTTTTATAGTGTAAATATACAGGCTTGTGTAAAATTAATTTACAAACATTGTGTATCAAAGTTTTACCTATAAAGTATAAATTATTTTGAATTTGACAGTAATACAGATGGGGACCCTTAAGAGAATTTCTGACGTGCTGAGAATAGCATGTATTGTTTTTAAAAGTGTGTCTATGTGTTAGATAGATTAGCTAAAGGTTTGTGATTTTTTATTATTGTTATGGTTTTTGTAGTAATACACATTGTTAAGATTTTTTCCCCATCAGTTTTGATATCCTCCCTGTATTAAGTTGTGGTTGTTAAGATTATTTATGAATTAATTTAATATTCATTTATTGTTTGATTATAATATTAACTTTTTATTTATTGCTGGATTATATATTTGGATATGTTCCTTCAATATTTGTGGATAAATTAATTTATAATCCAATCAATTTTTATATAATATTTCTTTAAACTTCTCAATAACAAATTATTTTAAGTCCAAATAGGTTTCCAATTTTAAAGTGCATTGATTGGTTTGATTGTTTATTTATTTATTTCGAAAAAAGCCGCAAAAAATACAACTTAAAACAGACGAAATTCATGGGAATTCTCGAAGCATAGAGGCTTCCAATAATGTTATATACTCTGCTTATATTTTTTTTATAAAAATATTTAATGATCAGATTACTTTTTAATGTAAGAAGGTTTGTGTAATATTTGAAAGTGTTTGATAAAATTAACAGAACCGAAAAATAAATTTTACCAATAAAATTTAAGCACATTTAAATTTTGAACCCAAATTTGAATTCATTACTCAAAGTTTGAACAGACCTAGTTTGATTTACAATATGTTTGTTTTTATTGATTTGTATATTTTATATAAGGTGACATATGAAAATTAAATATACCATATTATAATTTAAATATTAAAATATCAATAAAAGTTAGAATAAATAAATATACGATACTGATATCATACATTAATCAATATAAAACATATCTAGTTATTGATCAATCTTTTTGAGAATGTTCTATGTCTATATTTATATTTATATATATATATAATACATAAGTTGTGGCAAGAATTAAAACAAAAGCAAATTTGATCCCTAAAGGAAAAGATACTAGAATTACCTCCTAATCTCATCTCCTGCAACAAAAGCTATGTCGTATTGGGCCTATTCGAATGATGTCCCCATTCATCGTGTGCATTTACCCTTTCCTATTCGTATTGATTGAACCTTTAATCAATAGGTAAAACTGTGAACTCGAAGGTATCATCGATCTAGTTTTGCTTCTAGCGATTGTTAGCAGACCTTGATTTATCCAGATCCTTTTTGTTCAAATAAAGGAAAGATGGTTGGTTGCCGGAATTCGATATAGGCTGTGGGGAAAACCCGGCATAGCTTCTGTCTACCTTTGCCAAGCATAGTTCATTAATGTATCGGAAAAGCTCATGCTTCTGGGCCACAGGTTGAGCTGCATATTCTTCAAACGGCATCCACTGTGAAAAAAAAAGGCATACATACAAGCATGAAAATCCATGTCGGTAGAGTATCTCAACCGAAGCTAATTTTTTGGCAAGTAAAATATTAAGAGACTTCACTGCAGTCTGGCTCGATCTCGTATGGCTTAACATTGTAAAAAATAAGTGGTAGGCCAAATGTGTAGCGTGTCGGTGAAAAACGATGGGATACTAAGATGCGTGTACATACTCTTCATCCAGGATTAGTTACTGAATGAAGGAAATAGCATGCAACAATACGAGTTGTACCTGGGCTGCCTCAATTTCCAGCTCTTGCTTCTGAATATCAAAGGATAGTGGATGCAACATGCATATGAAAAACAGATCCGACTTCTCGAAGAATGTCTTGTGTGATTGCCTGAATTTAAGAAAATGATTTCAAAACAAAGAATTCACTAAAGCGTGGAGCAAGATAGGGTACATAAGCCGATATAAATCTGGGAAAACCAATGTCAACCAAGTGTGAAGTAGAAAGACACGATTATGATTTATCTACAACAGTTGGCAGTATTTCACAAAAGCCGGTGGGAATGGCTCATTAAATCAGTTATAGTTTGTTTGATGGTATTTGCTATACGGATAACCGGAGTACTAGAGCTAGATACATGCTTATCAAATGGTGTACTACATACACTCGTCTTATCCACATTTCTGAAAAGCCATCCCAATTTTACACAAGCTGGTATAGCTGTAACTATTATCTCACCCAAAACTTTCATAATCATCATTTTTTATTTACGACCATGTTTGACAACCATCGGCCAGTTCTTACTATACTAACTCAAAAAAATGATATCAAGGGTGTATTTTCTTGTTAGTTTTCAAGTATGCCTTTCATCCGATCACTGGTTAGGGATCAATAAAACCCATATATATAAGGGAGTGAAACTGTTGTTGACTTTTTCTGGAAAGATAATATAAACCCAGTGCTTTTTTGGTTTTCCAAACCAACAGAATGTCAAACTGTATTTAACAAACATGGGGTTTGAGGTAAGTATGACATGATTAGTAACATATGTGATGTAAGTTGAAGATATAAAAGTGATTTTTTATTGAGATATAGTTGTGCGGCTTAAAAGCAAAAGGACATGTTTGCTCATACAAACATCATACCTGAAACCTAGGACCTCCACAAACTCTGTGTCAATCTGAAAAAGGAAAAATTAGTGTTCTTCATAAGGCCGTAAACACTCATGTTTAATACTAGGTGTAAAAACAACAAATATTTATGCATACTCATCACTTACTCCTGTTTCTTCTTTTACTTCTCTTACAGCTGCCACAGAAATATCCTCGCCCTGCTTGTAGAGGAGCTCATTTATCATTTGATAGCAAAGTGAAATAGATTTTAAGGTGATGTGAAAGTTACTTATGATGGCACACAGGAACATACCTCTTCAACCACCCCAGTAGGAATTTTCCATATGCCTGTTCCTCGAAGAATGCCACTCTTTTCCTGAACTACGAGCACCTATCAGCCAAGAAGATTCTTATTTAGAAGCAGCTACAAAAGAAATAGTTTGATTAACCTATAGTGTCACCACTTATAACAAGAATACACTTCAGAAGGCTAGATTGAGTGGTTATACTCATATAGACAAGGAAAACTGTAGAGTTAACATGTGAATCTGAGGATAGAAACCCCACGTTGTGAGCATGAACCTCTGAGCTGCCGCATCAGGTTCATAGTAGCATATAGTGTTGAATATCACACCTGTCTATTTGGTATCATAGTAAAATTGATGACTTAGGAGTTTGAATATTCAAAAAGATAAGCTTTTGGGTTCATGAAACTGTTGGAATGCAAAAACAAGGTTCAATCCGTTGCTTGCAACGGATAAATATAATATATTAGAAAATGTCTTCTAATATACATCGTCGGCAGTCTAACCACGGACAAGATTCAAATGGACCAGGTGAAACTTATTATAACAAAAAAAAAAAAGCAGGGAGGACCAAAGGGAAAAAAACCAATTAACAAGTTCTGCATTAGTGGAATAAAGAATCAATTACTCATTTGCTTTAAAAACTTAAACACAATGAAGTTAAGGGAGTACCTCTCTTTTATCATTCAAGATAATTCCACCAACACCTACTCGGTGTGTTGCATTTGCGGGGATAGTACTAGGTGTCTTGGGAATCCAGAAAACAAGCTTGAGGTAACTTGGCTCGGCATGGTGGTATCGAAACCCCTCCTGTAATCAATTTAATGTGTTTCAAAAGAACTTGACAGTCAAAACATTATAATTATCAACAACAAGAAATTGAAAGAGCAACATAAAATTATCAAATCCAAATGAAGTTAAAACATATTCAAAGTTTTGTTCTACAAGTTAGAACTAGGCATTGGAATAATATATTATAGACTACCTTCACGGCGGTTTCAACTAGATGTGCAAGTCCAATAGGCAATTTAATCCAAACTCCCTTTTTACCCTGCACAGCAAATTCTGAATATAATGACTATAAAACAAAATAGCAAAACTAAGAAACTTAAAGCCCCTACATCAAGTTTCTAGTAGATGAATAACTTGATTGTGCAAATAAGACCTCTAGCAGCAATAACTGAAATTAAGATTTGTTCATTTTGGTAACATCACAATCACCAGAAAAAACCAACTGATCACTTAGATAGCCGGTTCAGAATATATTAAAATCGAACTTCCTGTTTAATTCACAAAAATCCCCTGCATACAGAGTAAGACTCAGCTCTGCATGAAGACTCAGCATTAGAAGTCAGCTAAATTGACTCAAGACCATTTTACAAGATCTAGAAAACAAGGAGAACTTGTATCAATTGAACTGTTCAAATCAAGCAATCATCTCAACAAACTTTCAAGGGACAATAAGCAAAGCAATAAAAATATAACCATCTCGAATTTAACCTGTTGCTTCCACATCAACATAGAAGCTCTGAGCATATTAAGAAAGGTTTCAGTATCCATATCCTCCTTCATTTCCACAATGACACCTCCATGATCATCATTGATAGCAGGAAGCAATTCAGAATGCCGAACTCCATTTCTGCACACCGGTCTCCCAACTACCTCCCATAAATCCGCTGAGATCGGCATCTGTTCCAACTTCCAACCATCAATAAATTTCAGATTTTCAAGTCTAATTTTAGTGATACCACAACAAGAGGGGAGAAATAAGAAATTACATGTACAGATATGTATGTACTTGCACAAATACATCATATATACTTCCATACATAGATAATACATCATGCTTAGTTATTACACACATGATCCACTGTCATACTTTCAGGTCAACAACTTGATGCACACATGTGTGCACAAAAATAAGAAAAGAAGATTCAAATTGTTTCTTAGAAATTGACTTTTCTATTTCTGCATTTTCAAAATTCGTTCAAAGGAAGTTGGTCTGATCAATAAAAAATAAAAGGCTTAATAACTAAAATGGCCCCTCTGCTTTAGGGAAATTCTCGCTTTGAACCTTTTACCATATAAAAAAGGTTTTTTTGGAAAATACAAAATGTCTTCTAAAATTCAATATTTTTCAAAAAAGGAAAAATATTCAAACCACATAAAACATTTTTTATGTAATCGGGGAAAAACCTATAGTTTTTGAAAGATGCCAAAAAGTTTTCTAAATTCAATTTTCGCAAGACCATGTAAGTTGCAGCATCAGGATAGGGGGAAGTGGTAACAGTGTGGGGATTCCAACTCAAATTTGCTAAATATCACTTCTAAATCCAGAGGTTAATGTGAAAATTCTGTTTGGCCTGGCTTCATAATTTATAAGTTTACAATTCAGGAAAAGAAAAAGGAAATAATACAAGCCTATTAAACCCAAAAAATGAAAGAAAAAACTTCTAACCTCCAAACGAGTGAACTACATGTCACTCAAACATTAAGCAAAAAATATAGTCCTCAAAATTCAAAAATCTTCTAAACCTAATTACTGGAAACCGTGATTAACACGGAAATGCATAATCATAACACCAAAAAAAGCTATAATTCAAAATCAATGGCAGCATCATCACCTGTGCTAAACAACGAAATCAGGAGGAGCACAATAATCGCAGCGTTGCTGAAGCAGCTGCTAAGCAGTGATTGAATAAATAGTAATTTGAAGAAAAAGTGTAAGAATCAAATCCTGAATTTGCTTTTGCTTGTATTTTTTTATTTTTGGAAAACGCACACACTGAATACAACAGAAGCCGAGCCGAGAGCCAGACGTTCGAAGAAAAAAGCTTTAGCGCGTTGCTATTTATATATGAAAGTTGGGCTTTGGGCTTACTAACTATTTTGTTATGGATTCACTTATGAGGGGAATACTACGGTGCGCCGAAGTGGATGCTGACGCGTATCCACTCTAGTTTTTGAGCCAATAAAAACCTTTCTAAACAGTATGCGGACCGCAAAATTTAAACCCGCCCATTTTGGTGACTACGGTGAGGGACTACCGGTCGCGGGAGCAATGAGATTTTTTTTTTGGTAAATATACATTTTGGTATCAAATGACTTATTTAATCATGAAACAATATTTAAGTATTAATTTGAATCAAAAATTTAAATTCATATACTTAATTGTACAAAAAAACTTATATAATATTATCAACCGAACTATGATTCATTCATAGTATTTCTCCCTTAGGACCTTTCTTTAATAAAAGCATGTCTTAATTCATTTAAAATATTTTATCTTTATAATATTTAAGAGTTGTATTTTGATACACAATCTATGTAAAAAAAATACATAACATTTTCTATTTAAACTATAAAATTTACATCTCTAACCCTAAATTATAAAGTATAAACACTAAATTCTAAACATATACCATAAAACCTAAACCATTAAACTATAAACTCTAAATTAAATCTTTAAACCCAAAATTTTTCATACTTATCATACAACTTGTATATCAAAATATGTTCCTTTTTAATGATGTTAGATTTATATATAATAATAGCAAATACTATTCTTTAAAAATAAATATAAAAATATTATAATCTATATCAATAAATTTATATCAACATGACATATTCAAATGCAATTAAATTAATACTATAATTTAATATAGTATTGTATTTATGTTAACAATATAATAGATTTTATCATTTCCTTTTTGTGTTTAAAGGAGTAAGCATATTTGATCGGTTAGTCAAACTGTTTATCTTTATTTCCTTATATTCTTTCAGGTTATGGGTTCTAGACTCATTAGGAGCACCCTCATTCTCCTCCCCTCATCTTAGGATTAGGATTATTATTTGTCAAAAAATATTGTTAAAAAGAAATACGATATACATATGAATAGAAATCCTTTATCCTTTTCGGTGCTTCTTTCTATGCTCCTACACCAGGGTTTAATGTTTAAGATTAAGGTCATAGTTTATGGCGTATTTTTAGAGTTTATAGTTTAAAATTTAGGGTTGTGACTTAAAATTTATTTTTTTAGTGTTAAAACATATAAAGGAATACCGAAAAAGGGAAGAAAATTTTTATCCATACATACAATATTAAGCATAGTAACAAGGCATCCAAGTGTCAACCGTGAAGATTTTGATTATTGTAGTTCTTTGACTTAAGTATGGTTTAGTGGAGACTTCCTTACGTTTCTAACTTTCTATTATATACTTTGTTCAAAAAAAAAAAAAACTTTCTATTATATACGGTTGAACACAAATTTTGAAGAAAACAGGCTCTTTCATTCACCAACTTTTCAATTCAAAGTACCTTTTTCTCCTAGAAGAATTTGTTTCATATATATATATATATAGCTTAAGATCCGTTAAGACAAAGTTAAATTTAAAAGTTTTTTGGATAGTTAGATTAATGAAAATTGATAGTTGAGATTAATAAAATGTAGTAAGAAGATTTTTATATATAAAAAAAAAAGTGATCCGTTAATTAAGAAGTTTTAATCTCAATTTTCACTAATCAAACGATCCGAAAAATATATAATAATGCTAATCAAATTAAAATTCAACTTCCAAATTATTACAACAACAATGATAACAACTGAAGTAAAATTCAATCAATAACTCCCGACTTTTAATTTGTACGTAAGTTTATTTTAAACTAATTTTAAAAGTATGTGTATCACATTGAACATGATCAAATTATAGGTATCAAAAGTAACATCATTTATGTTTAAAACAAGATGCATAGACTAAACACATCATAAACCCTTAAATCATAGGATAATGCACGTACAAACTCATGTCCCATGACGGTTACAATCAATCAAACTAAAATCTTGTAGACATGTGTAAATTAATTTTTTTAAAATTTATTCAAGTTAAAATTTAAAAGCATACTAAATTTAAGGATATATTTATATAATGAGCATTTATAGTATTTAATTCAGATTAATTAATCAATAAATTAAATATTAATAATTATATAAAAAATAACTAAAAAATGCACATCCAATGACCAAACTCATATTTGTGTAAATTTAAGGGGGGTTTATTTATAAATTTAATCAACCCAAACAAAACGTATTCGTCAAGAGTCAAGACCTCCCTATCGTTGTCGCAATAATTCAATATCGGACCAAAAAATACATCAAGTTTTTTAACCACTATTTTTGGTTTATTAGCCGATTAATTAATATTAAATTTTACAGAAGTCCAATATAAGAGTGATCATCTCAATCTAGTTGTCGCCATTCATAATATTAAGATTAAAATATTTAACCTTGCTTAAAAAACTCAACGTTTTATCTCACTGGATTAAATGGTTATAGATTACATCAAGCTAATTTTGTCAGGGTTAAACTTGTTTTTCTTCTTCTTAATTAAATATTTAGATTAAATACTTTTTTATAATTCTTAAATTAAAAGATAGTATGTGTTTAATTGCTCTTCAATCTATCTTTTTATACATATTACAATATATTTATGTCAGACAAATTAAAATTCAATCGACATGATGTTTATTAAATATTAATGTTGTAATTTAATTTTATTCAATTTTTATTATTAATGTTTCGTTGTTTTAATAGTTAGGCATAAATTTTAAATATTGAACGGGTTTTACTATATTAATCAGAAAATTTTGTTAATTTAATTATTTTATTTTAAAATTTTAAATAAGTTTCTAACCTGATATTATAAAGATTTAAATTCTATATATTGACACATGAAATCCATATAAATTTACTAGGAAATTTAAAAAGTTTCAATCATTATTCACGGGGTTAATTGCACCACATCTTCAAACTATGATTCTCGTTTTAAATTAGTCCTCAAACTTTTGGATATTTCAATTTCATCCCCATACTATAAATCTCATTTTATTTTGGTCTCTCAAACTTTTGAATGTTCTAATTCATCCCAAATCATCAGTAGATGCTAATCATGTATAGAGTTATAAAAATTGTTACATGTAATGGAAACAATAATGTGTATTATGTAATAACATGCATGGCAAAAATGTTAATTTAGGGATTGAATTAGAACATTTAAAAATTTGAGACCAATTCATAATAAGAATCATAATTTGAGGATGAAACTGAAATATTCAAAAGTTTTGGGACAAATTTAAAATAAAAATCATAAGTTGTTCAAAGTTTTAAAACTAAATTAAAATAAAAGTTATAA
The DNA here is from genome assembly GCA_019671005.1 of Hibiscus mutabilis. Taxonomy (NCBI): domain Eukaryota; kingdom Viridiplantae; phylum Streptophyta; class Magnoliopsida; order Malvales; family Malvaceae; genus Hibiscus; species Hibiscus mutabilis. Next base: position 120,361 of record JAGYYJ010003089.1, read on the forward strand.
TTTGAGGATATATAGTGCAATTAACTTTTTTTCTATGGAAAATATAATTATGATTGAAAAACGACTTTGAATGAATATATATATATATATACTCAAATTATATATATGTATCATTCAAAACGCAACCCAAAAAAAAAATAGAGTAATATAGTTAGAGATTTAAATTTTAATATATAAACTTTAATTATAAACGCAGTTCATCAATTTCAAACCATTAAACCTAAACATCTTATCTATAAACCCTAAAATCAAACCATAATAATAATAGTGCTTGTAAAAAAAATTGTTTTTACCTCTGTTTATGAAATAGTTACCATGTATGTATGTGTACATATATTGACCAAAGCAATTGCCGAATAAAATCATTATAAAAATGTATAATGTATAATGTATATTGAACATCAAATTTTAGTTGCCTGCCTCGTCAACTACTTGAATTGATTTTGAAATTAAAGATATGGTTAATATTGGATTAAATCAGTCAAAAAGAAATCATTGGTTGCATTTTGTCGCTATTTAATGTTTGTGGACCGCCTCTACCGATACATTTTGTTTTTCTAGAATATAAAAATATCATATCAAATTGAATTAATGGTTGCTATAAGTTTAATTTCGATGCTAATTTGATATCGGAGATTTTTTCAATTAACAAGTATATTTAGTGTTTTAATAAAAAAAAAATTAAAGAATTAGTTAAATAAGTACATTCGCTAAGTTTAATATTAAAGAGTAAGTACATTTAGCCAAGCTGTTTATCTTTATTATCACATATTATTTTAAGTTATGAGTTCTACATTCATTAAAAGCGTTTTTTTTCTTTTTCCCTCTAAATAAAATTAAATTTAAATTTAAAATTTATCAAAAAAAAATATTAAGTCGAATTTAAGAACCAAATAACTTATTAACTTAATTAAAAAATACCTAAAATTATTCATCGGAGTGCACATGTCAAATTTTCATTCGATCGCTTTTATAAAGTTTGCGCAGTTGTTACATGTATTGAGTTGTGTAATAGAAATAAAAAAAATTTAATTGTAGACTGAATTTATTAGAAAATAAACAGAAAACATTTCAAACGAAATAAAAATATAATATAAAAATAATTAAATTGAATTGAAAAAAAATAGAAAATGATATATTAGACCAACAAAACATACGTCTAGTGAGCTGCAACAATAGAGATGAGATGAAATATTAGAGAAAAAGAAAAAAATAAAATTCATTGTCTCTATCCACTTACATGCTTAAGGATTAACGTATGAGTGGTGTGCAAAACCAACAATCTTGCAAGTTACTGTTACAAGTATAACAATCTGAGACGAAAGAGAAAAAAAACTTTTATTAAGTGAACAAAAGAAATACAGTATAGAAATAAATACTTGAAATTGGACAAAAATCGATTGAGACCTGCAAAACTACGCAGTTTTTTAAGACAGATTTTCGGTCACTCCGAGGTGCTTGAAGATCATCCTTGGTCGTTAATAATATATCCGAGGAGTTTCACATAGGAGAATAATATATTTTGAATATATATTACGGAGGGCTCAATCAATCCAAACATTTGGTGTCGCCCATGTTATGCGGGTGCGCTCCCAACACAAATGGGTTCAACGAGCTTCGATTCACACCCCCTACGCATACGCGCGAGGCACAATTTTCATCCAAGTCATTTAATGACTAACAAGTGGGTTCGTGTATTTAAACACTTCTCATGCTTGTTATCCCACCAATGTGAGATAAGGAGTTTTTATTTTCCTTACACAGTTCACAAGTATCTTACTTTGAACATCAATTTCTCATTCATCACTCAACCATTTTGAGCATATGAGATACCGTTGTAAATGTCTCGTGGAGTAGAATATGAACCAATAAATTCATTATTCGAATCTCCTTCTTTACCTATAAAAAAACATGGCTCAAAGTTACCAATTTATCACATTTTTCCAACAATTACTTCGCAAAACAAATTTAATTGCATCGACAAACGAATCACAAAAGGAAATCAAACTATTAAAAGACTATCGGCAGCTGTAAATTAGAGTCGAATATCGTGAGAAAACTATTCATGAACGCAATCTATACGAAGGTAGGCAAAAATGTGTCACAAAACAAAAGCATGACACAAGATAAAGGAAAAGTATGCCACAAAATAAAAGAAAAGCATACCATAAATACAGATAACAGTAAGAAGAAAACAAAACTATAAAAAAATACAAATATAAAAAATAAAAGAGAAAAAATATTGACTGTCGACTACTAATATTATGGTTAGTGTTACCATCGACCAGCTAATAATGAAATAGAAAAGAGAAAGTGCTCACTTGAGGTTTTGAAATCAGAGAGAGCTGCTCAAGTAATGAGACAACTCAAACTTAGGTAATGAACTGAGTCAAAAAAAATCATCACATAACAAATTACACGTTGAAACTAAACTAAGCTGCAAATGGTTTATTAACTTTTTATATCTTTAAATTCATAAAATTATGCCTCTTCTTTTTGAAAAATGAAAAACAAATAAATAAATACGTTAATAGATCAATAAACTTAAATGTCACAGTTCATTATCACGTAAACAAAGTGAATCTAGAATGAAAATAAAAATATCTCACTTTTTAAAAATAAAATAAAAATATTTAGATTACAATTTTCAATGATTCCTACCGTAATTCGTAAATTATTGGGATTTATGATATCCAAACTCTAAAAGTAAACCAAATAATGTCATCCATTTTTATATTATTGTAAGAGTTAAAACATGAACCCCACCCAAGTGTTATAGTAAACACGAGTTCAATCGCAATGTCGGCAAAATATGTATATTGTCAAATATTTACAAATATCTATAAACAGATACTATATTGTAATTATTTTTAGACTATTAAAAAAATTAAAATATGGGTTATGGCTGCTATTTGAAAAAGTAGATAATTATGTGGCCAATATTTAAAATGAAAATATAATGTTGCTTAGAGAAGCTACATATAATTCAATACGTTTTTATTATCGACATAATTCAATCTCAATCTCTTAATATTTGTATCATTGAAGTTTGAATTGTTCTTGATTATATAAGCATGGTTTAAAATATTGCAGGAAAGGGTTTAATATTAAAAATCACTTCTCACGTTTGATTAGATAGTCACTTTGACAATTATTCTTTTTCTAAAGCACATTAACTTTTAACATTTTATTTTGGGTCAAAATAGCCCCTTCCATAGATGAAAACTATTATTCGACTAACGATAAACAACTTGAAATGACTTAAGATAATGACACGTCAGTAAAAAATAATTTAATATTTTATATAATTTTATAAAATTATTTTTAACTGATATGTCATTCTGTCAAGTCAGCACATTTGTCTATATAACACTGCCATGTAGGTTTGCCATACATTTATCGTTAGTTGACTAACTATTTTCATCCATGAAATAATTATTATGGCCGAAAATAAAACGTTCATGGTTAAAATACTTTAAAAACTAAAAGTCAAAATAGTTATCCAATCAAACATTAGAAGTTTTTTTTTTACCATTATGTCAATGAAAAGAATTCATCTATTTAGACCTCTACAAAACTCAATTTAAATTAGTAGATTAATAAATCATATACCAATTGTTAAACAAAAAAATCATCTTCATCGCTCAGTTGTGGTCACCAAGAAGATGATGTATTAAAGCTATAGGGAAATTTCTAGCTAATTGAATGGCTTTGTTAATAATCTGAAGTCGTCGCTATTTCTACTGGCTGTTATTAGAAGTGTTTATAATTAGTTTAATGGATATCTAAAGATCCAATAATATCTCTATTATAATACTATTAGTTTCTATTTTTTTTATTTTATTAATTTGTATTATAAATTTATTAAATCTCTAAATACTCATTGAACCAGTTACGAATTTCTCTAATTGTTACATAGGACAGAGAGAGGTCGAGGTCTCAAGGTTCCTCTCATCTTTAATGCCCTATTTCACTCTTTTTGTATTGGAATTTTCTTCTTTTGTCGGTTAAAGTGAACGTTACATACATTTATTGCAATTACAATAAATTCTTACTCCAATGTAACTATCTGTTTTCTTAAATCTATTTAAATTTTATTTAAAATATTTTTATTTATGTTTAATCATAAACTAATAATTCTTAAATATTTTACAAGGTAAATGTTTGATATATTGGATGAATTTTTTAATTCGACAAGTGACCTTAATCTACTTTATGCGTCTTTAATTATAATAACAATTTTAATAGTATATGATTTTGTTCGAACTAAATTTGAGGGGAAAAAAAACTTCAATAAATATTCATATTACAACACAACTCGAAGAAGTTTATTTGTCATTATTTTTATAATATTTTTTATCTTTCATTTTGACTTTTACGGTTTATAAAATCTTATGTAAATTAAACAAGAGTTATGATCAATTTACGCAATGTAAAATTTATTTAGTTGTACACATTTTTTTTACAGTTGAATGAAGATAAATTGATTATTGAAATTAACTAATTATTCTTTTCATAAAAATCTTCTTATATCTTATTATTAATTTTCGTAATTCATTTACTATAAATTTCAAAACTTTTATATGATTTAAGAGGAATTTATCCAGTGACTGAACTTGAAGTAAAAATTTGAGGGGTAACTTAATTTTTTAAAAAAATTGGAGGATTTAACAAAAATTTTCAAAAAAATTGAGGGTTTAATTTTAAGAGATTTAACAAAAAAAATATAAATTTGAGGAGGAAATTTAATTAAAAATATTTAAAATTTTAAAATTTAATATAAATTTTTCAAAAAATTTAAAATTCTAACCTCACATTCCTAATATATATATATATATATATATATATATATAACCTCACAATTTAATCTATTTTAATTCCGTTCTTGCACCTATTAATATAATTTTCGGTGTTTAAACATAAAATTTCTTTTTAACAATTTTTTATTATGCAGAGAGGCATTATATTTTTATATTAAGATTCGAACTCATACAAAAATGAGATAATATAAACATTCTTAGCCACTAAGTTAATCAGTGAATCTCTTTTTTTTACAATTTAATGTGTCTTTTCACTATATTAATATTTATTTATTAATAAAAAAATATGTATTGGATTTTTAATACGTTTTTTTTGAACAATGACATCTGAATTTTATTATGTAGAGAGGTATTACATTTTCATCATGAGATTCGAACCCATACAAAATTTAAAACCGTGATTATTAATAGATTTTTTTCTTACTTGGAAAATGATTTTTAAAGAAATATTTATATCAAATCTTTAAAATTTTACCAATAAAGTTCAAAAGCTACAAAAATAAAGTTATTTTTAACAAAACAAAAACATGCAAACTCAAAACCTAATGTTAATATAAAAAATCGAAAACTAAAATTAACCGAACTGAAATTTAAGGGACAATTCAAAAAAAATCGAATCAAATCGAATGTATTTTCAGTGGGATAATTAGTTTTTATATATTGAAAAAAATCTAAATGAATTGACCTCCATTATTTATATGTTTACCTTTAATTAATGGAATGTTGGAATCTAAAAAAATCAAGACCCCATGGCATTCAATGTAAAAATCATGACCAATTTTAATTTGAAAACTTTGTGAACATTCAAAATTCAAAGTCAAGCATATTGTGTTAACTAGAAGTTATCTTCCCACTCACCTCACCTCACCTCACCTCACCTATGGTGACTAATCGAATAAACTTGCAATGCATATTTCTTCTTTCTTTTTCAACATCTTTGAAAAGCTTGATTTTGGTTACTTTTATGATGTGAATGCAAACATAATATAACAATCTTTATTTTAAAAAAAATGATTTTAAACAAACTAGTTTAGAATAGGGTTCAGATTAGATTAAAAATTGAAAGATAAATTAAGGTGTTGGGTAAAGTACACAAATGGTCACTAAACTATGCCTAAAAATATAAAATGGTCACCGAACTTTCAAAAGTTATATAATGGTCATTAAACTTTAGTTTTTGTTACAAAATGGTCACTGAGCCATTAACTGCATTTAAGCGGGTGGCGTGGTAGTTACGAAAATTTGTATAATAGCACATTTAATCCTCTATATTTACACATTCAATCAATTTATACATAAATAATGAGGGTTAAATTAAGACTAAATTGATTGGATATGTAAATATGGAGGATTAAATGTGATACAATTCAAATTTTTGTAATTGTCACATCACCTAATTAACTATAGTTAATGACTCAGTTACCATTGGTAATAAAAACTAAAGTTTAATGGTCATTATATAACTTTTGAAAGTTTAGTGACTATTTTATATTTTTGAAAACAGTTTAGTGGCCATTTGTGTATTTTACCCATAATTGTTTGATGGATTGAAAATGGCATGTTAATAATAATGAAATTTAATTTTGGATAAAATCCAGAAGAGGAAATGCCAGCTAATGGGCATTTATAAATCACAACATCCAAATTACAGGCATTGTTGGAAAAAATGGAAGAATCTTCCAAAATCAATTGGACCATTTTGTCCAATAATTGTAGATTGAAGGCCCAAAAATAGGGCCTGAAAGGCACATACAACTGTTTCCCATTTAGCTATATCTTCCAAAAAGAAATCATGATGTAATAACATATGTCGATGATTTTTTTTTCATCATATTTTAGGAAATGAAATTATTAAATTATAAACAATATATTCTATTATTGCGATCAGAATTAATTAATATAATATATAAATAGAATTATAAATATAATCAATATTTATATAACTGTAATTAAAACCAATAATTATAAAATATAAAAATATATATTACAAACTATTGTTAGTACCTACAAATATCTAGCACAACGTGACAAAGTCATACAGCCCAAGACGGACAAACGAGATTGCAAACGGACTCACACAGAGGATGTCCAACGATCGCATGCGATAGCACCTTACATAGCACAGGGCGAACGAGTAAAATTGCAAACAACATCCCGCCTAGCGATCATGTAACAATGTATAAGATCGTTGGGCATAACAATATGAACCTACGACATCACATCATATCCAGTCCAATCAACGCACCACGACTACCTGGTCGTGACACATGTCCCCGCAGTATAAAGTGGATATGCAGCAAGAGAAACGAGGGAACTAAGACACAATATACAATATCAATCACTAGAGAAGATCAACAAAGGATCTCTCGCTAAGAACCACCATTCGAACTACGGTCAGACCGTCATCTCCGATCCTTATTGACTTTTGTTGGAAATACAGTGAGGAATAGACAACTTTGAGCCATAATTTGAAAAGGGTAAAGGTGGATATTTGAATAATGATTTTATTGGTTCATATTCTACTCTATGAGACCTTTACAACGGTATCTCATATGCTTAAAATAATTTACTGATGAATGAGAAATTGATGCTCAAAGTAAGGTGGTTGTGAATTAAGTAAGAAAAATAAAACCCCTTTATCCCACATTGATGGGATAAATGGAATGGGAAGTGTTTATATACACTTACCCACTTTATAATCATTAAATGACTTGAATGGAAATTATACCTCGTGCGCAGGGAGTGCAAATTTTATCCCATCGGGTTGGGGCGACGCGAATGTTCGAATTGATTGGACTATTCGTGGACCTGCATATATTTTACCTACTTTGAATAAATTTTTTCCTTAAAAATAGCATATCATTTTTTGAATATTTGAAATTTAAAGGGATATTATACGTTTTCCTTAAATACGAATATTAAAATGGTATTGCGTGTTGTTCACGAAAATATCCGATTATATATATGGTATTGATTATATATTCCAAATTAAATAGGAAAGTATCAATGACCATTAAAATTCGGAATATTTATTATTCCCACGTTTTAACCTAATCGTTCCCTATATATATATATAACATACCTCTTTTTAGTTTTAAAACACAACTCGAAAATTTTCTCATCTTGAAATTTGCATAGCGTTTTGGTGATAGTGAAAGGCAAGAGTTATGTTCGTGATCTATGCAACAGTGATATTGTAAAAGATCATCTGTTGTTGTATCGTGGGAGACTGACGACCGACGAACTCAAGCACCAAGGAGTGGTCAAAATATGTCTTAAGAAAATTGCATTTGTGCAGGTCTCAACAAGTTTCTGTCGGTTTATTTTCAAATTTGTAAAATTCTATTCGAATCTATTTACTTTAATTTCGTTTTTTATTTATTTAATCATTTTTATTAACTTATTTCCTACAATCTTAAAACAGATACCGCATCTAAGGAGATTAAAAAAATTACAAAATTGAGAAAGCAAATAAATTCGTTCCAGGATTTATCATGCCGTTTAAACCGGTTTGCTTAATCTAAAAAAGTGACAAATTTGTTCTACAGAAATTGTCAATGGAAGTAACTGAGGTTACAGATTTTGTGAAAAATCCAAATCGGAAATAAATGAAATTAGTTTTTCAGTTTATTAGAATTATTACTAATTCCGAGGTTCGTTGTTTCTTTTTTAACATAAACAATGGCTATAGAAGATTTTACCGATTCACCCAACTCGTCTGCATAGATGGTGGGACAAGGGTAGATTTCAAAACAAGCGAATCAACATATGAATCTGAACGCAACGACTGTAGCAATGAGCCACAATGAGAAGTCGGCGAAATTATGTGGGCAGAATTTCAAGACATGTCAACAGAAGATGTTGTTCTATTTGACCATGCTGAACTTGGGAAAATAATTGAAGGAAGATCCCCAGTTATTGAAGTAGGGAAAGAAGAATGATGGGTGGATGATCTTACCGCCTTCAACATCAGTGAGGCTTAGATGAACGTCGACTTTCTATGCCGAAACTATATCCTCAACAAATTACAAGACTCTTTGTATCCGAAACTATAGCTAAAGAGCTGTGAAGGGAATTAGACCACAAGTACAAAGTAGAAGATGCTGGGGCTAAAAAGTTTTTAGACGCGAAACTCTTAAATTTTACTATTATTGATTCAACCAGTAGTAAGTCAAGTGGAAGAATTTTAACTGATTGTTCATGGAATTCTTGCTGAGAGAATGGTCATTAGCGAATTATTCTAAGTAGCTGCCATCATAGAAAAGCTGTCTCCCGGGTGGAATGACTTCAAAAATTACCTGAAGCACAAAAAAAAAAGAAATGACAGTGGAAGAATTGATTGTCAGACTTTGAATAGAATAAGACAACAGAGGCAATACCAGAAAGCTCAATAAAGAAACTTTCAAAGAGGCCCAGGCAAATGTTGTTGAAATCAGGAAGGGAAAGCAACCCCAACAACACCAAGCCAGGTCGAAGTTGGGACATAGTGGTGGAATTTCCAAGAAGAAGAAATTCAATGGAGCATGCTACAACTGTGGCAAGGTGGGGCACAGATTCTCTGAATGCAGAAATCCAAAGAAAGCCAAAGCCAATGAGGCAAATTCTGTGAAGGATGATGTGTTGTGATCTCTGAAGTCAAATTGGTTGACTCTAACCCAAGGGAATAGTGGCTTGATACTGGAGCCACACATCATATCTATTGTGACAAAAATTCCTTTTATGAGTTGATACCTAGCGACGATGTGGAGAAGCTCTACATGAGAATTGCTGCGAATTTCAATATCAAGGGAAAATGGACTATGGTCTTGAAGAATACTTATGGGGAATAATTCAAGCTGCAGAATGTGTTGTATGTGTCTAAAATACGAAAAAAAAATTGTATCTGGAACACTTTTAAGTGTTTATGGTTTTAGAATGGTTTTTGAATCCCAAAAATTAATTATGTCTAAATGTGAATATTTTTGGGCAGAGGATATGTATTGAATAGAATGTGAAAACTTAATGCTATCTATGTAAAATCAAAAAGTATGAATAAGAATATCGCTTCTTCTTCCATTTATATGCTTGAAACTTTAAATTTATGGCATGGTAGACTCAAACATGTTAATTATGATACTGTAATCACCCATTTTTATCCGTTATAAATACTGTGTTAACCTAATTTAGTTTAATAATTAATATATTGTAATATTCCAATTTGTGGACTAGTGACTAAAATGTAATTTTTGAAAGTCTGGGGGTAGAAGTGTGAACTTAGAAAAGTTTGGGGGACTAAAGTGTAAATTTCTCAAATAAGTAATTTTATTCAGTATAAGAGTGAATCGGATCGAAATAAGTACATTGATATCGATTTTAAGAATTAAGATACAGTAAAAGGTACCAAATTTGGATCGAATAAATTTGTTAAGCGTGCTTAGGCCAGGGAAATACTAGGATGGGTGACATCTGGGAAGGTCTCATAAAAGTGTTTCTAATAGATATTTTGGACTCATTAAGAGTAGAGAATATTCGTATGGATTATCGATAAAGGATTTTTAAGAGAAATGTTACTCTATGAGGATTTTCGATAATTATCGGAATAGTAGATTGAATTAGAAAAATTCAGTTTAAGTTATGGAGAGAAAGATTTTATGAAATAATAGAGTTTATTTTCCGAATATGGAAATACGAAATTTTTGGAATAAATCTGATAGTTCAAAAAAGGTAAAATCTCAATAGAAGTATTTTACGAATATCGGGAGATCGGATCGAATCGAAATTTCAGAGGCTGTTCCTAAGCCAAGGAAAAGTTATAAAATAATATTTAAAGAATAAGTGAGTTGAATTGGGTACTTTCAAAGTTTGGTAAAAATCTGAGGAAAATTGAAATAGGAATTGAAGTTTAGTGACCAAGATAGACATTTTGAAAGTTTTGTGGCCAAATTATAAAGTTTGGAAAAGTTTAGGGACCAAAGTGTAATTTTCAAAAGTTATGCATTTTAACCCCGTAAATGAATAGTTTACCCCCAAGATGACACTTCAGTGTTAATCGGATTTTTCGTATGAGGCTTATATTAGTGGCTATAAAGCTTTAAAGTTCAAAAGAAGAAAATTTGGAAATCGTATTGAGTCAAATTTAAATATTTGGATCAAATAAATGCCATAAATAAAAATCTAAGATATTTTGGGACAAGGCCGGTTAGATGGGAACCAATTAGGTTCAATTTGGATGGAATTGCAATTTTCAGGACTTGTTGTAAATAAAGACTAGTTGGAGGGCAAATTTGACATTTGCCATGTATGGCGTTTTTGAAATATTTTGAAACTTTGAGGGCAAATTTGGAAGGTGAATAATACATGGATTTCATTATAGCCATTGATTTTTGATAAGATTGAAACTTGGCCATTGGATGAAAAGGGTAAAGTAGTGATTTCACTATGTAAAATGAATTAAAAATTTATTTTATTTAAAACATGTGGATTAATATTAAAAGATGGGAAAAATATTTCTCATCTAATTCAAGCTATTCAAAAATGAGGGGGAAGAAAGGAGAAATTTTCCAAGTTTGATTCAAGCCTCGAAACTCGATTTTCAGTTAAGTCCGAATCAAATAAAGGTTCGAGGTTCCATAAAGGGAAGGATCGAGTAGAATTTAGTGAGGAATACTATTGCATGGCCCAGGTGAGTGCATTTCTAAATGTCTGCATTACATTGAAAGTGGCAATGCATTTCTCTATAATACATGATATGATACAATGCTCAACATGGCAAGCTTGATAGAACACCAAGTACGAATTATTGTTTGCATAAATGATGATGCATTATGCATAATGGCAATGAATGTCTATATATACATGGAATATGGATAATAACAAGATTAAAATGAAACAAGATACACCCTGGGGTGCAAATGGCACTAGCGAGGTGTTTTAATATAAGGAGCAAAGAGCGTCCTTATATGAGGAGCAAAGAGCGTCCTCTCGCGTACGTACTCCAAAAGGCACTACGGTGCAGATAGGCTACGGGGTTTCCATAGGCCTCTAGCCAGACACGTTAATAATAATACAAGATGGTTACATGATACATCATAAGCATGCAAACGACTGTATGATGATATATGAATCACATGATAGTAGTGATATATGATATTGACGATACATGAATCACATGATAGTGGTGATACAGGACACTGATGATACATGAATCACATGATAGTGATGATACATGATATATATGATACATGATACATGAAGTATATGATAGATGCTACATGAATTATATGAAAATGATGATACATGGTATACATGATGTTGATGATACTTAATTTACATGCTATACAAATGATTACATGATATAATCATGACCATGAGATGACACGTGATATTAAGAAAGTATGATACATGATGAAAATCATGAAAATGATATATGAAATTTACGGAGTACTAGATACATGATAATCATGACCACTCTGTTATGCTATTATGGAAATATTTTAGGATGGAAGCATGTCCATGACAGAGAATATGTTATACAATATTAACATGAATTATATAATAGTTATAATACATGACTCATGTACATTGTGATCTACTTGCCTTGTCGTAGAGAAATATGAAATGCACTCTTATATGAAGCATTATATATATCATCATTTTATGTGTAAATAAATAAGTTTAATTGCCTTACTAAGTTCGTACTTAGCGTGTGTTTTATTTCACACGTAGGTTCTTCAGATCAGAATTAGCAAGGAGGAGCCACTCATTTGGAAGTCAAGTTATCGGTAGGTGGAAGTACGTACATCTTTAAAATAGTCAGGAACTAGTGGGCATGTAGTTATATTTTCAAGAAAACTGTTTTGCAAGCTTTAAAATATATATTTTCGAAGATGATAGTACAAGAATACGTGGAGTGTGAAAATAAAATAATGATACCAGTAAAGTAAAAGTATAATGGTTTAACTAGAACTTGAATCTTATCATTCAGATTTTTTATAATCAAGAAAGGGTCTAGGCAACAAGCAACGTTTTCACCCTGAATAATATTTTCTTTTAAATAATTAAATTTTATGTTTTATAAACCAATTCAGGGTTAAAACTAGCTACAATTGTCTAGATTTGTTTTCAGTTGAAATTTATGGAAAATGCTGATTTTTGAAGAGTAAAAAAAATCAAATCAGTATATATTTTTAGTAGCATCTGTAATGTATATTTGTATTTCGGATATACATTATAGGTGTTACGTATATACTGTGGCATGTATACATATTATAAGACTATTATATGTGTGATTAATGTGTGTGTGACATATGTGAGTGCATGCATATTATACGTATTACGTATGTGATAAAATTTATTATAGTATATGTGTTTATATTTTCTGTGTGCATTGTGTGTATGCGTGGATATTTACGATTAATTATATACGTATGTATGTTAGTATGTATATTAATTAATGTTTGCATGTATGTATGTACACGTATGTATGATTGAGTGTATATGTATATGTATTATTATTGTTGTTGTTACTATTAGTTATAATATACTATAAACAAATATGAAAATAAAGACCCAAACCATGAATTAAATTAAAAGTCCAATCCATTATTTACAAAATCCACTTAAATATTACATGGCCAAACCAGTCAAACCCAAATCCCTTATCTAAAAACCCTAAATGTCTAACCCTAATGTTTTCCTTCTGCGCAGCCAAGCAGGAGTCGTTGGATCAAATTTTGATCCAACAGTCACGATCAAAAGGAGAGGGCTATCCAGATGGCCGCGTGTGTTACACGCCCAGACCGTTCGGCTGCCACGCGCGCGTATGATCCACGCTCGGACCCTTCGATCTCCTACGTGCGCATGCATCCCATGAGTCAGAACTCATCGGCTGCTGAACTCCATGTGTCGCGATCTGGCGCAGTCCTGCCCGTTCGAGATTTCATCTGAGTCGTTTATTCTTCCAAGTCATCTCAGCCGTTGGATTAAATCTGATCCAACGGCCGAGAACGCCTTTGGCAGAGAACATCACCACCATGACTCTCTCCACGCCGGCACCACTCCACCGTACCACCAGCCCAACCACAGCGTCAAATATCACCAGAAACATCAAAAAAGTAGTTTGTCAGTGCCAAATCTCAGGAAAAATATGTATTTTATGTCATATTTTCTACCAAAAGACCAGAGATTAGAACACATGTATAAAGCAAGAAATTTGTAAGAACAATAATGAGTTATCAGTCTTGAGTTTCTCAGAAATGAAAAAAAAAGCAAACCAAAAGTTTTGGGGTAATTTTTTTCCTCTCATACACACATGCATGTAAGAAATAAAAAACGGAGAAAAAGATAAGGCTTTTACCTTCGTCGTTTCTTTTCCCATAGGAAATAAACTCTATAGGGGTGAGCCAAAAAGGGTTTTCTTTTTGTTATTCAAAGAATAACAAAGGGTTCTTGGGTTTTCTTTGCTTCGAAAATGGGGGTTTTTAAAGGTTTTTTTAGGGTTTGTGGTTGTTTGTGGTCGCCGGTGTTGTGGTTTAGGATGGTTAGAGTTGTCCTCAAAGTCATGCCTCACCATAAACCACCTGAGCACGGCCGCCGTTTGAAAGGCATTCGGTTGGGGAGTCTAAGTATAGTGGAGAGGGTTTTTTTAGAAAACCAAAATTTAAAATGCCAAAGGTATGGTAGCTGAACCAAATAGGTATTTTTATAGACGTTTAATATCTTAAAAATGGTAAAATCAATGCATAAGGACCTCCGCGTTTTCGTTTCTTTCATTTTGGGCGTGTCGCAGGGTATAATTGCAGGCTAGGTCCTCATTTCTTTGCAAAACATCTCAATCTAGCCCCTAAATGAAACGAATTCAGTTTTCAATTGGTTTAATTACCCCATTTATCTTCTCGCATTTTTGAAATTTCCAGTTCGAGCTTGCCCCTTGGGTTATTTACATGTTCGGTCCCCTTATATTTCATCGTGTTCTCGATTAAGTCACTGAATGTTTTTTATTTATTAAATTTCTGTCACCTTGTCTTATTTTATGTCATATTGGTCCTTTTTTATGTAAATCGAACACTAATGTCATGTGCTTCATTGTTTTGGTTCTTTAGCATATTACTTTGTTTCTTTTTTTGATGTTTGTTCCATTTTATGTCTCCATATTCTTCGTATATTTCCTTGTTCAGGCATTACATGTCTATTTATGTTTTCTATCATGTGTATTTATCATGTTTGTTGTGATTTAATTTACTTTGTTCGTTTGTATATATGTCTTTTAGGCTATGTTTAATTTAATTGGATTATTCATGTCTATATATTAACATGTTTTTTTTGTCGTTTGTTTATTTTGTACATTATGTAGCTAATGACATGTTTAGTTTTTATTTCGCTTCTTTTTATACATATGCGTTTGCCTTTGTGGTGTCATTGTATGTATAATTTCTTTTATGTGTATCTTTGTGTAGTTTGTCCAGTCAGGTTGCATACATGTGTTTTTAATTGGCCATGTTTAGTCTTTCTTCATGTATATGTGTTCTAGTATGTTTTTGTTTTGTATTTTAGGCCATATGCTAAAATCGATATTTTTGTTACACATTGATAGTATGATATGTTTTAATATATGTATGTAATTTGTGTTACGCACTAGGTTCTTTTTTATGTTCGCATGTTGCTTTGTTTCTTTTTTGTACCGTGCTACACCATCCATGTCATGTATGTATTATATTTGTTTTTGTGCTCGAGTATGTCATATTTAGTTAATTTATTTTTGAAAGCATGTTTTTCTTTTTTCATGTTTACGTGCATGTTTTGTTTTTATTATTATGGTATATTATGTTCATGCATTTAATTATTTTTGTTTAAATTTTGTAATTTTTTATATCACGTCGTTGTAAATTGTACGTTTTATGTTTTATTTTCTAAGGTTGCATAATGGAATATAAATTGTCAATGCGGTGCCCTTTTATCCGAGCGTAAACGGGGCCAGTATCAGGCGTAGTAATGGTGGTTGGGCGTTTACTCTCGGATAACGGGGCTTTTAAAATTTACTCACACATATAATTAAATGTTAATTTAATCGTCACTGTAATCCGAAAAGTTTAATTAAAGTACCAATTTTTGGGCGGTGTGGGGGTGCTAATCCTTCCCCATCCGTAACCGACTCCTGAACCCAACATTTTAAAATTTTCACGATGTCTGGCCTACCTAAGTGGCCGGTGGCGACTCCATTTTAGAATTAAAATATGTTTTTCTAAAACCCACATAAGATATTTTTAAATACCCGAAAGACCCCAAATACCCTTAAAACTCATTTTTTTAGCGTAATAAAAAATGATATCGCTGCAGATACACTACGGAGATTAATTAACTTGGAATACATCCCTTCATTTCATATTGATTACAATAATAAATGTGAAACATGCATTGAAGCAAAATTAACAAGGTCTTCGTTTCAAACTATTGAAAGAAGTACGAAACTGCTTGATCTAATTTATAGTGATGTTTGTGATTTGAAATTTGTTCAAATGAGAGGATAAAATAAATTTTTATTACCTTCATCGACGATAGCACAAAATATTGCTACGTGTATTTGCTTAAAAGCAAAGATGGGGCAATAGAGAAATTTACACTCTATAAGCAGAAAGTCGAAAACCAACTTAATAAAAAATTAAGATGGTGAGAAGTGATCGTGGTGGTGAATATGTTAATCCATTTGGTGAATATTGCTCACAATATGGTATTATTCACGAAGTAATACCACCGTATTCTCTTCAATCTAATGGAATAGCCGAATGAAAAAATTATACTCTAAAAGAAATAATAAATGCCTTGTTAGGATGCTCTGGGTTATCACAGAACATGTGAGGGGAAGTTGTCCTTTCAACTAATTACCTTTTAAATAAGGTTCCCCGAGAAAAAGACAAGACACCATATGAGTTATGGAAAGGTTGAAAACCTTTCTACCAACACTTAAAAATGTGGGGGTGTCTTGCCAAGGTAATGGCCCCATTACCAAAACAAATGAAAATAGGTCCTAAAACTGTGGATTGTATTTTCATTGGCTATGCAAAACATAGCAATGCTTATCGGTTTATTGTGTATGAATCAAAGAATCCTGAGATTTACGAGAACACGATAATGAAATCAAAGAATGCATTATTCTTTGAAAATATATTTCCCTATAAATCTAGGGAGCTTGATCAAAGTTCAATAAAATGAACCTTAGACGAGATCAGTCTAAATGATCAACAAGAGGCTGAAATTAAAATTGAGCCAAGAAGGAGCAAACAAGTAATGGTGGAAAAATCCTTTGGATCGGATTTTCTAACCTTTATGCTAGAGGCTAAACCTCAAACATATAGCGACGTTATACGTTTCGCTAAAGGCACCTTATGAAAGGAAGCCATTAAAAGTGAAATTGATTCAATCATGCAAACCTCTTGGAATTAAACCACTAAATTCAAAATGGATTTTCAAATGGAAAATGAAAGTAGATGGAACAATTGATAAGTGCAAGGCAAGATTGGTAATAAAAAGATATCGAAAAAATGAATACCTTGATAGATTATCCCCTGTATTATTAAGAATAACATCAATAAGGATGATACTCACAATTGTTGCGCTGCAAAATCTTAAAGTACATCAAATGGATGTTAAAACAGCTTTCCTAAATGGAGAACTTGATGAAGAAATATATATGAAACAACCTGAGGGTCATGTAGTTTCAGATCAAGAAAGAAAAGTATGTAGATTGGTGAAGTCTCTATATAGACTTAAACAAACACCAAAGCAATGGCATGAGAAGTTCGATAGTCTCACGATGACAAACGACTTTAGAATAAATGAGTGTGACAAATGTGTACATGTCAAAACTACAAACATTGGATATATCATTCCATGTTTGTATGTTGATGATATACTCATTGTTGAAAGCAACAATAAAATGGTAAAACGTACCAAAAACATGTTAAATTCAAGATTTTACATGAAAGATATGTGACTGGCCGATACGATTTTGGACATCCAAATCAAAAGGTCAACGAAAGGTCTCATATTGCCTCAGTCACACTATGTAGATAAGATTCTCAAAAAATTTAACAAGGATAATTATGGCATAGCCATAACTCCTTTAGACCTTTGCTCACATTTATCTAAGAATAGAGAGTAAAGTATTCATCAAGTGGAATATGCAATAGTCATAGGTAGCTTAATATATCTCATGAGTTGTACTAGACCATATATCGCTTTTACTGTGAGCAGTTTAAGTAGGTTCACAAGCAATCCAGGGAAAAATCACTAGAAAGCAATTATGAAGGTATTGGGATATCTTAGATATACTCGGGATTATGGATTGCATTATTCTAGAGACCCCGCTGTCTTAGAAGGATACTCTGATGCCAGTTGGATATCTGACATTCAAGACACCAAAAGCACAAGTGAATATGTATTAACTTTGGGAGGAGGGGTTGTGTCATTGAAATCCTAAAGACAAACGATTATAACCAGATCCATAATAGAATATGAGTTTTTTACTCTGGACAAATTCAAAGAGAAAGCCGAATGACTTAGGTAATTTCTTGAGGATATTCCTGAATGGCCAAAACTTGTGCCCATAATATACATATAATGTGACAATCAAGCTATAATTGCTAGAGCACAAAATTGCATGTACAACGATAAATCAAGACATATACGTCGTCGACATAATACCGTTAGACAACTGATCTCAAATAGAGTTATCTTTATTGATTATATAAGATCAAATGATAACATTGCAGATTCGTTAACCAAAGGGTTAAACCGAGATCAAGTTGAGAAAATATCTAAAGGAATAAGACTAAAGCCTATGGAAAATAAATGTGCTATGTGAAGGAAAACCCTACTTAGCTGACTGGAGTCCCAAGATCTAGGTTCAAATGGACAACCTAATTGCATAGACATGTTCAGTCACTATAGGGGCACTTATCCCAAGTCAGTTCCTGTGATGTAAACAATGATCTAAGTGAGCTAGGCTAAGCCAAAACCTTTTAATGACCATTGTGTGCTTCGGTGAGCCAAGCAACATAAGTCACCTATGTAAGAGTGAAGTGGGGCCACTTCTAGAAGACTACTGGGCATAGTTCTTTTAAACTCTTGCAGAACCAGACGATGTCCACGGCCATATGAACATAACCACGAGAACAAATACTCTTGTCAGAGAGATAGTTGTGTGAAGTATATCATCGTTTACACAAACGACTGAACAATTCAAGGACATCACGTCAACTGGTTAGCTAGTAAAGTAAATATGCTTTCACAAGGGATGTTCAAATGATGAAACCTACATATCCTATGCAGCTATCGCTCATAGAATTTATCACCACATCGAGTCAATTTTTTTTTTATAAAATCATCAATTTTATTTATATGGAGGATTGTTGGAAAAACAGTGAGGAATAAACAACTTTGAGCCATAATTTGAAAGGGTAAAGGTGAATATTCGAATAATAATTTTATTAGGTCATATTCTACTCTATGAGACCTTTACAACGATATCTCACATGCTCAAAATAATTGACTAATGAGTGAGAAATTTATGCTCAAAATAAGGTGGCTGTGAAATGAGTAAGGAAAATGAAACCCCCTTATTCCACATTGATGAGATAAATGGAATGGGAAGTGTTTATATACACTTACCCACTCTGTGGTCATTGAATGACTTGAATGGAAACTTGCCTCGCGCAAAGGGGATGTGAATCCAATCCTATTCGGGTTGGGGCGTACCCGCACGACGTGGGCGACGTGAATATTCGGACCGGTTGTTCCCTTCGTGGACCTATGAATATTTTACCCGCTTCGAATAAATTTTTCCTTAAAAATTATATATATCCTTTTTTGAATATTCATAATTTAAAAAGGATATTATACGCTTTCCTTAAATACGAATATTAAAATGGTATTGCTTGCTATTCACGAAAATATTTGATTATATATATGATATTGATTATATATTTCGAATTAAATAGGAAAATATCAATGACCATTAAAATTCAGAATATTTATTATTTCCACATTTTAACCTAATCGTTCCCTATATATAACATGCCTCTCTTCAGTTTTAAAACACAACTCGAAATTTTTCTTCTATTGAAAAATGCATAGTGTTTTGGTGATAGTGAAAGGCAATGGTTCTGTTCGTGATCTCTGCAACAGTGCTATTGAAGAAGATCATTTGTTGTTGTATCCTGAGAGACTGACGACCAACGAACTCAAGCACCATGGAGTGGTCGAAATCTGTCTTAAATAAACTGCATTCGTGCAGGCCTCAACAAGTTTCTTTCTGTTTATTTAAATTCTGTAAATTTTCATTCGAATATGTTTACTTTAATTTCGTTTTTAATTTATTTAATCATTTTAGATTAACCTATTTCCTACTGCGGTAAGCGTAGAACGAACATGCAACCCGAAAGCCCCAAATATGGAAGAGGATAACCGAGATCACCTAAAATAATATGATAGAGGAGCGCATGTCGAGGACTCAGCCAATAACAGTAACTGAAGAATATGTCATTACGAGGGAACCAAAATACAAGATATACTATTAATCACTAGAGAAGGTCAACAAAGATCCTCTCGCTAAAAATTACTATTCGAACCACCGTCAAACCGTCGTCTCCAATCCCTGAAGATTTTGACCATCAACAACTATAATATGCTCGGTATAGCTAGTCTAATTTTAACAACAACAAAAAAAAGTTCATACAATTGGAAACAATATGTGTGTTTCTCTTTCAGTGAAAAGCACTAAAGTTTTAAAGCTTGAATTCTCTATCCTATTTTCCTCGGTTATCTGAAAATGATTAATATCTGAATTACTAAAAGAAAATAAATTTGTTGGCTTAAGAAAACAAAGTAATAAAAAGCTATTTAAAAAATGAATGAGAAAGAAGAGGGCATAAATGATATTTCAACTCTTAATGGGAATCTCTCTTTCTCTTGTATGCAGGTGAATCAAGTGCCAATTTTGGCTTTTGAGTTGGGGTTTCCTTAAAAGAAGCAAAAGAAAATTTAACCCCCTTCTGCAAATTTAGAGAAGGAAAAGAAAAGAGATAACAAAGACCCTCTCTCTATCTGTCTCTCCCTTTTGTGATCCCGGAGAACACTTTCCATAGCCAAGGAAACTGTTTTTTTTAGAGAGAGAGATTTACCACAACCATGTCTCTTGGCTATGCTGAGAAGCTCTCATTCATTGAAGATGTAGGTCAAGTTGGAATGACTGAGTTCTTTGACTCAGCTCATGTTTTACAAGATAAAGTAAGCCTTTTTTTTCTTCTTCCATTTCAAGTTGTTTTTTATTGTTGCTCTTATGATGTTTGTGCTGATTCTGTCTGCTTTTATGATAATACCCATCAATGCTACTTAGATTTTTGCTTGGTTGGCATTTCGTGTAATGTTGTAAAGATGGTGTTTTTGAATGACCCTGATTTCAAGGTTTTTTTAGGGTAACAATAGTAGGGGTTTAATGGGTTTGATGCTTTCTATGATTGAATTGGAATGCTTAATTGGAAAATATAGTCTTTTGTTTGGATCAACGACAGGCGCTTAAAGTCTCAATTTGTGCTTAGTTTGATAATCGCTTAGTTAGCTTTGCATGCATAGTTTTGGATGTTATTTAGTTTAAGGGTAGTGTCATTTCGTAACTTTAGGAATTGTAGAATTAGTCTGCTGGCATGATGCTGTTAGATAATTGATAATATTTCTTAATGAGTTTAATGTTTACAATGGCAGATTGAGCAACTCGCAAAGTTGGTAGAAAAGGTTTGAGCCTATGTTAACCACTCTTGTTATGGTTCATATGTTACTATGTGTTTGGTTTATGTCAATCAGCATCTTTAAGTCTTTGTTTGTGCTTGCAGAGTAGGCATCTAGTGGTGTTTACGGGTGCAGGGATATCAACTTCTTGTGGCATTCCTGATTTTCGAGGCCCCAAAGGAATATGGACATTGCAGGTAAAACATGACTTTTATTATAGGTAGACAACTAGGTGTTTGATGAATTTCTTGTTCCTTTTAGAGAAAACTTTGGTTAGCAATCTCAACTTTTGCCCGTGGAGGTTAGTAAGTTGAAACAGACTCCTTAAAATATGTTGGTTTTCTGAAGAAAATCCCCTGACTTTTTAAAATGTTTTTCATCTTGAGAAATGCCTTGACAAAATAAATTTCTACCTTCCTAAATTGCTGACATGTTTCGGTGTTTGACTAGAAACAAGAATTAACTTCAAAAAGTATCAAATTTTAACATATGCAATTATACATTATTGATCGACCCTTCTGCATAACCTTCTTGATGATTTATTCAATTTTAATTTATCTAATTCAGAGTGAAGGTAAGCCCTTACCTGAAGCATCCCTTCCTTTTCACCGTGCAATGCCAAGCATGACTCATATGGCTCTGGTTGGATTGGAGAAGGCTGGCATTTTGAAGTTTGTTATTAGCCAGGTAAGCTAGGTTATGTTATTACTTTGGTGCATGCCAAATGTATATGTTGTATACTTGTATCACTCTATTATGAATATGGTTAAATAGAGTAGTTCGAGTTTCTTATTTACACACTTAAAATCCCCATATAGTTTTGTTGACTTGATCTTTTATCTTTTTTCATCTACTTTTTACTAGAACGTTGATGGTCTCCATCTTCGATCTGGAATACCAAGGGAGAAGCTTTCTGAATTGCACGGGAACTCGTTCATGGAAACTTGCCCCTCATGTGGTGCCGAGTAAGAAACATATATATATATATATTTATCAGAAACCAAGAATGCAACTCTTAAGCCTATTCCTTGTATAGTTCTTCTTTATGCTTATCATTTTACTTGTGTTTATACTATTTGCTTTGCCCATAAAAGCAGTCTCGTCACTCAGTGTTGCCTTTTTCTTTTATTTGGAAGCTTGTCTTCCACAGATAGAATCTTAAGTTATCTTTAAACCTTTGTAGGTATTTGCGAGATTTTGAGGTGGAAACTATTGGGTTGAAGGAGACATCACGACGTTGTTCTGATGAGAAATGTGGCGCAAAACTTAGGGATACAGTTCTTGACTGGGAGGTATGCCTATATTTTCCTCAGTGCACTTGAATTAGGTGTGAATTATATGATATTCTTTGCATCTTAGCATTCCAAAGTAATGCACCTACTTTCCTTTTATTAGAATTGGGAAGTAATAAGAAGGTAGCATATTCTATAAGCATACGACCAAATTTGTGTCCTGCCTTGTTCTTTACTTTCTCTCCAATAATATGCCCTAGATGTCTTATGTGTTCGGATACTTCTGTCAAGCCAGCATATTAGAATTTTAATTTATGACATTGTTGAGTATAGTTTATATACAGGATAAAAATAGTTGTTTCCTCCGATCTAGAGGGCTGGCTTAAGACAATATACTCATCTGAAAGGGTAGATATGGAGTATGCATAAGTAACAATGGATTAATCTGATTGAGTGATATAACATACTGGCTAAGAAACCATGTTAAAATATGTTGCTTAGAATTGTTACTTTGTTTCCTGCTCCTTCCCTCAATCTGTAGGATGCCCTGCCGCCTAAGGAGATGGATCTAGCAGAGAAGCATTGTAGAGTGGGTGACGTGGTGCTTTGTTTGGGGACAAGGTATTTGATATGATCCTTTTTTGTTGTTGAATCATATATTGGTTCTATCAGTGGAAACATTCTATTGTGCCTTAACATTGTCAACCATTCTGATTGGTCTAATTTGAGGATTTTAGTTCCTTCATGAACATTTACAAGATTCTAACAATATATTTTTGTAATCCATTAGTAGACAACCTTTCATAATTTGAAGTTTGTGTGGGTAACTCAGATCGAATTTCACATAGTTTCATCTTGGAAGGTTTTGCCACCTAAATTGCACATGCAGGAATAAGCTTTACAAACGTGTTAATATTCTAAAAAGGGTCCTTTCTAATTTTGCTCCCAACTTAATACTTATAATTTTTTTAGATCACTTTATACATAAGAGTGATTTTGTTAATATTGAAAAAATCATTTCAAGTGACTGTTTTGGACTTGATGAGTTTATTACAAAGAGTCTCATAAAGGATGAGAAGAAGGTGGACCAGTGATTTTTTGGTGTGTCGTATAGTTTAGTTTAGCATATCCTTTGTTTCATTTTGGTTCTTGGTTATGGGCATAACTCTTCTGTACAGTTTGCAGATCACTCCTGCATGCAATCTGCCTTTGAAATCTCTTAGTGGTGGGGGGAAGATTGTTATTGTGAATCTTCAGGTATCCTCTCTTTGCTTGAGCATTTGCATAAAACCTTTGAAAAGTTAATTGGATTTATACTATATTTTTCTTTCGTAAATCAAGGCAGAAGCTGAAAGTGTATGGCTAATGCATGATGAGTATGCTTTATTAGATGCATCTTGATCTCCGATGTTTGAGATGTGAAGTTCCCTTAACCATGAAGCTTTGGTTCCTAAAAGGCTTGCGAATTGTCTATATAGAATTCTATTTCAATGAAAGCTTCTTAGTGGGATCTGTGATAGAAGATCTCACTATCGTAGCTTTATTGTCATCATCATTATCTCTAAGGCCTCGCGCAAAAAATCTATATGCAATATGTGAACATTTATTAACTGTTGATTGAAGGGGAGGAAAATGTTCATGAGAATAAAGTACGGAAAGTAGGTGTGACTATTTAGCTTTCGTTGTCATTCCCTTTGTTGTTGGTTTATATGGGCAAGGTTGGCATACAGTTATCGATAATGTCTTCTATTTAACGTTTGCAGAAAACTCCGAAGGACAAGAAAGCAACTTTGGTGATCCATGGCTTTGTAGATAAGGTATCACAAGATCCTTAATGTACTGTCTATTTTTCTGATCTTGGTTTATTAGCTAAGTTTGTGTGCTTATTAAGCATGCAAGTTAATTATTGTCATATGTTTTAACTCGTAAATGGATAGGTCATTTCGGGAGTCATGGAGCTTCTTAATATGCAGATTCCTCCATATATCCGGATTGATCTCTTCCAAATTATTCTAACTCAGTCCCTAAGTTCTGGTAATTTTCTCGGTAGTGTATCAGCTCAATTCTTTGTACAAATTACAGAAAGGGTTCATGTGCGTACCATATTATACTTCAAACCTTATTATAGAATAATCTTTTCATCGAGAAACGATGCATCTTTGAGGCCACTGACTTGATATGAAAATACATATGGTGCAATAGATAAAGCTTGGGGGTTTGGTATTCTTTCCTGCAGGAAATCCCTCTTCATTAAGTTTTATGGCTTGATAAGTCGTTTTTTTAGTTTTTACTTCTTTAAACGGTTCGGGTAATTCTTTCTCTATAGAAACGCCTTTATTCTTTTAAGACGAACACTTCATGACCTTTATCTCCAATGTTACAGTGAAGATGTTTTTAAAACTAACAACTTGCTTTGCTTCTTCTGTAGCCAAAACGGAAGTAGGCCAACCTGTGCCTGTTTCATTGGAATATTACCGAATATTGTATCGGAATCAATTGATTGAGGCATTGTTTTGTTGATTTATGACATGATTTGTTCATTGACATTGTAGATAAAAAATTTGTCAACTGGACCATCCGCATAGCAAGTGTTCATGGGATAAGCGCTCCATTGTCGTTCATTAAGTCTGTTGAGGTGAAGTTAGATTTCTGCGCCAGCCTTTTCGTTTTCGTTCTTTCTGGCAGCATCTTTCTATCATCTGCTAGCAAAATTGTCTTTGGCTTTCATTATACTTTGATTTTCTGCTTTCTAAGTCAATTAAGGGAAAACCTATATACATTCAATGTTGCATGATCTTGTTCATCATACAATCAATACGAGGAGATGGGAACTAGCCGGGCTTACTTATTCTACATCAATTACAAGTGTCTTTATGCTGAAATCTTATTGCCATTTTTTTTTCTCGACTGATTCTTTTGCTTTTCCCGTGCGCCAGGTTTCCTTCTCAAACAATCAAAATTACAAAGAAGCTATTCTAGATGCACAGCCGTTTCTACTAAAAAGGTAGCTATGGAATACTGAAGTATCTATGGTTCTACATGCCTATATGAATACCATTGGAGGCGTTTCGGCTGAATTTTGATGAATAAGCTAGAGGCTTTAGTTAATCTATTACATCAAATTTTGCTGTGCAAAAAATACATTTCCCTTTTATTCGATCTGATATGGGATTCGTAAATGAAGATATCTAACCCCGTCTCATGTTACTGATGTAGTTGTTAGATGTTTCGGGTCTAGTAATATACAGCATATCTCTATGATTCTCTCTCATGTCTTGTTTGTTAATATGTTTTAGGAGAACCGTTCGGACTGAAACATTTGAGATATTCTTGAACCTCAAGTTTAGTGATGGATGTGGTTGCCTTAACACCCGAATCCATATTCCTTTTAATTTTGAGGTGAGCAGAGATATCTTTATTACTTATTTATGCTTAATTTGAACTCTGCATTCGATGTATGCCTGACAAATTGTAGCTTTCCACCTTGCAGGATCAGGAATCGACCGAAGGTTTTAAACTCGACAAGAATGCCATATTCGAACAGATGAGAGAAGTAGCAATTCAAGATTCGAGCTGCGGGCAGAATGCAGTGGTCGAGAGGAAAACCGTTTTGGTCCCCAAAAGTGAGGTCACAGTTCGCGCAATCGTCACTAACGTGAAAACATTTGACCATCAATTAAGCAACGGTGATGTCAAACCAAGAAAAGAAGGTATGAATGGTTTTATAATGACTCGGAAGCAGCGATCCAAAGGCCGGAAGCGAAAAACGAGACCGTAGAGAGAGAAGAGAGCAAAAGTGTTGTAGTTTGGGATGTGTATATGAGGTAAGTTTCATTAGATCAAAGTTATATACATATATATATGGGAGGGACTGAGTGAATTTTGTCACATACCAACACTCGGGTCTCTAATGTTTAAGGGCTAACGCATCATATTATTTTTGAATTCTCTCAAATGTTAAAGGGCTAACGTATCATATTATTGTTACTCTTATAAGTTTATAACTATGCATGTATGTATTTTCCATCTTCCTAAACGATGTTAACTCTAACTTATCCATGGGCCCGTTTAATGTATTTTGCCTTAAACTCTCTAGTACATGTTTCCAAATCCAACTATGGCTTAATGAGTTATACATTATAATGTAAAATGAATTTATAAATAAATACGAAATCTTTTAGGATTATTACCTTATACACTGATGGTGGAAAAAAAAGTTTTTTTTAAGTGGGGTTATTTAGGATTTTAGTCGTAGTCTCGTAGAATTTAGTGTAGGGTTTAGAGTTAGAGTTTTAAGAAAAGTAATTTAGATTTTAATTTGAAAATAAGTATTTTTGTATAAGTGTATTAAATATTCACCCAATTTTTTAGGCTGTGTGGCATAAAAGATGAAAATTTTGTTAATTAAATGGTTAAGATTTAAAGTAAGAAATTAACAAATTTTCCATCACTTTTCATTTCCTCCGTCGTACCAAGTAAAGTCTTAATACATATTTGTTAAATTATTGTTAATATTGCCTAACAAGAGTGTAAGATAATCTATTATTAGTATCCGTACAGATACATATAATTGAAAATTTGAAATTTTCATTAGAAAAAAATTGAAAGTAATAATTAGGAATGACTTGTAACAATTATATACTATATATTATAACACATAACAAATCACGGGTTAAAAGAGAAACTTTAAAATTGTGAGAACGCTTAATATTAAATTAAGCGTTCAAATTATAATTTTTTTTAGATATGTGTTTAGAATTTTATTTATTAAAATAAGTGGTTCAGTTTTTTGCTGAAGTAAGTGCTTAAAAAGACTTTAAAGCAGGCTAAAAATAAAAATATTAGACATGTATTTCAGTCAAAAAAATTTAGACACTTATTTTTGAAAAATGTATAACTTGGATACTTAGAATTAAGCCTTGTGAGATTAGCTTTTATGATCATTATATTACTGAATTATATTTAAATTTTAATTATTATACAATAATAAAAGTAATATTAAATAGTAAATTAATAAATTTGACTGGATTCCAAATTAAAATTCTGTTTTTTTTTTGAACAATTTTTACATGGAGAATTTTGCTTCTACTAAGTTTTGAACCCACAACCTAAGGAGAGTAGATGGTGTGTCAACTGGGAGCTTTTAACTACTTACTCTAGATATTGTTGACATCAAAATTATGTTTATCGAACAAAATGATTATATAATATGTAATTATTGTTAGCAATTCCCAAGGTAAGATAGCATTAAACATGATAATAGAGTAAACATCGAATTTAATTTTATTAATTCGTATGATTTCTTAACTTTATTTGATTTATGTAATTATTTAAAAATATTATTTAACTTTCCAAATAATAATAATAATAATAATAAAAGTTTTAAGACTTGACACTTGTTAATCCCGGTTAGGGGGAGGGCGTTGTGCAATGAGAGAGGTTGGTGTGACTGGCAATACTGAGTTCCTCGTTAGAAACGCCGGTTTTACATGTGGAGTGTGTCTGTGTAGCACTATAAATCCCCTACTTGAATGGTCAAGTGCCCATTCTAAAGGACACAAGTCCCTTACTCTCTTTTTTTTTATCAAACAAGTCCGGTCCCTTTTTTTTAAGGAAAAAAAACTAGTATAATTTACTTTCTTTATTTTCTCCTTTCTTTTTTAGAGACAAAGCAATGGAACGTGGTGATGGGTTCAATCGTTTTTACAAGCATACAAAATCAAGTTCAGGTGAGCCAACCAAGACAAAAACCCTCCAATTTTTTTTGTTTGAGCAATTATCTTTGCATGCATGAATATATTGTTCTTTTTTCTATATAAAAATGATTGGATTTCGATCTTGAAAGTCTCAGTTGGATAACATTGTTTTTTCTTGCATGCAACGCTGCAAACTTGTTTTGTTCCTTCAAATCTCCATTTCATTTATGTGTTCGTCTTCATTTTTTTGAAACCATTGTGGTGTTGAATAGAGATATCAAGATTTCTTTCATTTTTTTTTGTTCTTTTAGATGGTTTTTTCTTGTTTTTCTACCATTGTTAATGAGGTTAGTTTTAGCTTGAAAGTTGATTACTTTTTTTGACTTAAAAGCCACTTCTTCTTTGTGTTTTACAGTAACGGTTGCTCATTCTCCTTGTCTTTATTTTACTTTTCAATAGTGCTTTGCATGCACGCTCTACACTCCTCCAATCCTTTGAATCTGAACAAATATTTATTGCCTAATATAATGCGTCTATCCATATTCATAATTATTTTTAAATCATTTTATATTCATATAAATTTCATTACGTTAATAACTTGTAGTATCGTTCTTGTCATATTATTTTTTTCATGTATATTTTGAGATTTTATTTTTAAGTTATTTTTTTGAATTTATTTGTTTTTTGAAATGAAGGCATGCTTTTTTTTCTTATTATTCTTTTGTGTTTTCTAGGGGAAACCGGAAAAGTTTAATTCTGTTTTTTATTTAATACGTTTTAATAGGGGTTTATTATTCATTTTATTCAGTATTTATTAATAAAAATGGAAATATTCTCGTAAATAATGTATATAGTTCAGCTTGAATTTATTAGTGTTTTGGGAAAGAGGAAATCTTAAAATCTGGAGTAACGGAAAAGGCTTTGACTTTGGGCTGAGACTCCCAACAAAGAATCTAAACAGTGATAGGTGGGGCCCAATTAATCGCTCGTGCCAGGAATGGGGCACTTTACCTCTCTTTGGATTCGGCACGTGTGACATTCTGCCCACTGAGGTGGCAGTTTTATGAGTTCTATTTTTTCTTTCATTGGACCTATGGTTGGATTTACTTTATTTGTTTTTATATTAGTATATTTATAATTTATTTATATATATATATATATTTATCGGTTAATAATTATCTCAAAAAGGAGTATAATTTATTTATAATATGGTCTTGGAATTTTTGGTGGTCTTAATTAATTGTAACCCAGGGTTGAGCATCGTGCATGGTGGTTCCTCGAATTCCAACAACAATGGCATCAACCATAACACCACCACCAGCAATGGCAGCGCCGCCAACTCAAACACCATGCCGCCGCCGTGTACTGTACGTGAACAAGATCAATTCATGCCGATAGCCAACGTGATCCGCATCATGCGTCGCATCCTCCCGACGCATGCGAAAATATCCGACGACGCCAAGGAAACCATCCAAGAGTGCGTTTCCGAGTACATCAGCTTCGTTACCGGGGAAGCCAACGAACGTTGCCAACGCGAACAGCGCAAGACCATCACTGCCGAGGACGTGCTCTGGGCCATGGGGAAGCTGGGTTTCGACGACTACGTCGAGCCGCTCACCGTTTACTTGAACCGGTACCGGGAAAACGAGAACGAAAGGACTTCACTGCGTGGCGAGCCGGTTTTGAAGCGTGGGATAGACTATGGGTCGTCGTCGATAATGATGGCGCCGCCTTATGGACCGGCGACTGGGTTCCACGTGGGACATCACCAGGGGATTTTCGATGGGGCCAACGCCATGGGAGGTTATTTCAGAGATGGTTCTAATGGTGGTGCTGGAAGAGGATCATCGTCTTCACATGCTACTTTGACTAATAACTTCGATCCATTTGGTCAGTACAGATGACAAGATCAAGATGAACAAAATATGGAGAAAAAACATATAAAAATAATTGGTGTGGCATTTTTGTTGTTGCTTTATTATTATTTTACTTTATTTCTAATTTCTATCATCGTATTCACTTCCAAGGTTAACAATCAAATAGACTATTTTTTAGATAATTTTAATTTTATTAGTCATAATTTGAGACGAATATTGATTCTTATGATTTAGCAACTTATTCCATAACCAATTCATGGTACCGATGGATTGCAATTACAAGAAGCTTTCACCCTTCAAATGTCTATTTCATGATATTATTATAAAATTTAAAAACAATTTTAATAATATATTATTATTTGATTTGTTAAATGTGTATAAAATTATATATAATTAAAACATTAAGTATTATTTTTTAAGGTTTACCCCATGAAATATATGAGCCTTTTTTATATTTCTAGTACATATTAGAGATATGTACTAAAATTATATACACAAATATTATTTAACATTTATAGCATGCATACATACACAAATATATTCTTACAAGGATTATATTGAAAATAATTCGTAAAAATATTGTTATATACTAGGAATATAAAAATCATAAATATTACAAAAGAGAAGATAGTAATTTTAAAATTTAGAGATAATGACAAAAGTTTACAAAGTTTTAGACAATAAGTAAATATTAAGATTTTAAAAATATCTGATTCAATTAGCCTTTAATCTAAATTTATTATAGTAAATTTTGTTTAAGTATCCTGATTTACCAATTGTTAAGTTCACTTGTACTTAACCTTGCTTAGGATATTAAATACATTTTTCTCGATACCCTTTCGTTTCCGGGGCTTTACCCTTTACTTGTACAACTTAACTTTGCTCATGATATTAATACATTTTATGTCCATTTAAGCTTAATTTATATTAAACATATCCTTCATAAGATCACCAGAATATTAAAAATAATAATTTACCTTAAAAATAAATTTTATATGTTCAAATTTATTCATATCTTATAAAAAGATTAACTCAAACCCTTTAGCTGTGTTTCTATATTAGATAATATCTTTTTAATGTTTACATTATGATATCATACATTATTATAATTTTATTTTTATGTGATAATACTGGACTAAAGTTTTAAATTTTGGAATCATAGTCTTATTCATATTTTAAACAGATTATTTTTTCTTCTCAAAATTATTGTTTTGAACTTAATATTTTTATCAAAACTTTAGACTTAAATGGATAATTCAATAATTGAATAAGTATAATAACTACCAAAACTGAATAAATTTCATCCAATTTTTTTATTAAACGAGAGAACTACAGTCATGTTAATAAAATTAAATAATTTTCATTTAAGAAAATGAGATTTATAAAAACAAAATTAAAAGAGTGTTTATCTAAAGGCAAAAAAAATGTTGGATTCACCTATTCAATACACAACGGTAGAAATAAAAAATGTTCACAAGCGCATTAGCTTTAGGGGTTAAGGTTAAGATTTTGGGTTTATGAGTTTAGAATTAGAGTTTGTGATTATAATTTATGGTTTGAGGTTAGAATTTAGGATTTAGATATTATTATAATATGGTTAGAAATTTAAGTTTTAACATATAAATCTTAAATTTTAATCTCAGACCTTAAGTTCAAACCATATCCAATCAATTTTAAACCACCAAACTTAAATCCTAATCTATAAACCTAAAATCTAAAACTAAACCCTAAAATTAAACGCTTATGAGCTTTTTTTTAATTTTTACCGTCGGTGTATCCAGAAAAAATCAAACAGTGGTTGGTTATTAGCGTATCTGTACGGATAAACGACGTCGTACTGTTAACGTGAATCGACTTAGACTCGACGTCGTTTCCTTACTTTTAATACCGACTTTGCCATTGAATATTTATCAGATTCACCCGTGAATTTCAAATTCTAGTAAACCCCCGCTTATCTTTCTATCTCTCAAAAAATCGATCCATAAAAGCGCCGTTGAAATGGAAAAGCGTCGCTATTGAAGAAGAAGATGTCGACGGTAGAGAATGCGTTGTTTCAGATCTTCGAGAGGAAGAATCGAATAATCGATAACGTGAAGCAGCAAATCCTTCTCTTCGATCATCAACTCGCTTCCAAGTGTCTCATCGATGGCTTCGTTCCTCCGCCTTGGCTCCTCTCCTCTTCTCCATCCGGTAATCCTGCTCCTCCTTGTTTCCATTTCAGCTTTACATTTTGAATTGATTTCAACTATATCTTAGATATAATATGGTTCT